>PVKA01004630.1:0-89459 GCA_004027165.1 Ctenomys sociabilis
TAATTTATCGAATCTGTCTTGTTAAGGTGTCTTGAAACTGTCTGATTGATATTTGTACTTCAATAAAAAAAAAAGTGTTGCACCTACTTTTCTCTTCCAGGAGATTTAGTTTTTCTGTTTTAATGTTTAGATCTTTAATCCATTTTGACTTTAGCTTAGTGCACAGTGATAGACCTGGGTCAAGTTTTATTTTTAGCATGTAGAGTGACAGTCTTTCCAGCACCATTTATTTGTTAAAGAGACTTCTTTCATCCAGTAAGCATGATTGGCCCTTTTTTCTAAGAAAAGATGGCTGAGTATGTTTTTAGTTGCACTTGCATCTTCTAATGTATTCCATTGATCCTCAGATCTGTTCTTTTGCCAATACCATGATGATTGTATCACATTAACTTTGTAGTATAATTTAAGGTCAGGGATTGTAATGCCTCCTGCCTTGCTTTTGTTGCTCAGGATTTCCTTTGTTATTTTAGGTATTTTCTGGTTCCAAATTAATTTGAGGAATGATTTCTCTAGGGCTGTGAGATTTGTTTGTGATATTTTGATAGAGATTGCATTAAATCCTTATAACAATCTTGGCAGAATGGCCATCTTCACAATGTTGGTTCTTCCTATCCAAGAGCATGGAATATCTTTCCATTTTCTGAAATCCTCTATGGTCTCTTTTTTCAGAGTACTGTAATTTTCATTGAAAAAATCTTTGCCTTCTTCAGTTAGATTAATTCCAAGGTATTTGATTTTCTGCAGTGCTATTGTAAAAGATATTGTTTCTCTAATGTCTCTCTCAGTGTGTTTGTTATCTGTGTAGAGGAACACTATTGACTTTTGGGTATTGACTTTGTATCCTGGTATGCTACTGAATTTGTGTATTAATTCCAGTAGCTTCTTGGTGAAGCATTTTGGGTCTTCCAAGTGGAGTATCATGGCATTTGCAAATAATGATAGTTTAACTTCTTTACCTATTCTTTTTCTTTTTATTTCTCTCCCTTTTCTAAGCTAATGATTCCAGAACTATATTGAATTGGAGTGCTGATAGAGAACAGCTTTTTCTTGGTCCTCATCTGAGAGTATAAGATGTCAGTTTTTTCCCTATTTAGAATTGTTAGCCATTGGATTGTCATAGATGGCTTTTATCAGATTAAAGTACAGGCCATCTGTTTCAATTTTCTGTAGGACTTTGAATGCGAATGCGTGTTGGAGTTTGTCAAAAGCATTTTCTCCCTCTATTGAGAAAAATGTGGGATTTTTATCTTCGGCTCTGTTTATATGGTGTATTACATTTATAGATCTGCATATTTTGAACCATCCCTGCATCTCTGGGATGACTCCCATTTATTCATGGTATGTAGTATTCTTAGTAATTTGCTACATTCTCTTTGTTGATATTTTATTGAATATTTTGCATCTATGTGCATTATGGAGATTAGCCTGTAAATCTCCTTGGGTAGTGTCTTTCTCTGTTCTGGTGTCAGGGTAACACTTGCCTCTGTGAAGGAGTTAGAGAGAATTACTTCCCTTTCAATTTCATTAAAGAGTTTCAGGAAAATTGGCTTCAAATCTTGTCTAAATTTCATGCAAAATTCAGCTGTGAATCCATCTGGTTGTTTTCCTTGTCAGTAAATTTTAACATCTTTAATTTGATTAACTATAATTGCTTTTCTCAGAATTTTTGTATTTTCTTTATTCAGGTTTTTTTTTTACTTCATATATATCTAGATATTTGTTCTTTTCTTCTGTGTTTGCCATCTTATGAGAGTAAAGATTTTCAAAGTACATATAGGTGACTTGAATCTGCATAGGTTGTGTAGTGATTTCACTGTTTTCATTGCTTATTGCATGAATTTAAGTTTTTTCTTTGCTTTTGTTTTGAAAAGGTTGGCTAAGGGTTTATCAATTTTATTTGTTCTTTCAAAGAATCAACTTTTTGACTCTTTAATTCTTGTATTTTTTTCTTTTATTCAATTATATTAATTTTTGCTTTGATATTTATAACTTCTTTTCTACTTTGGGCTTCACTGTTTTGTACTCTCTAGAAGAGGCTGTCTGGCATTAAGCTATTTATTTTTCCTTGTTCTGATTTCTAAATGTGGAAAATCATCACTATAAATTTTTCTTTGAGGGCTGCTATCATTGTATCCCACAGAGTCTGATGAGTTGTATTTTCAATTTCAGTTTATTGTACATATTGTTTAATGTCTTTTTTAATTTCATCTATGATCCACTGGTTCTTCACAAAAGTAATTTTTAACTTCCATGTGTTTATGGAGTTTTTGTCATTAATTTAATTGCACTGTGATTAGATCATACACATGGGATAATTTCAATATTGCGATTAAAATACTACAAGTGTGTAGAGAGTGAGTCCCTTTGCTCACAAGTGGCTCTGTTCTGCTATTTCTTTGCTGATTTTTTGTCTAATTGATCAATCTCTTTGTAACAAGGGAGTGTCAGTGTCCCTCATTACAATTGCACATTGCTTATAAAAGTTTTTCTGTTAAAAATTGGCTTATATAGTTGAGTGCTCCCTCATTTGATGCATTATATTTATGATTGTTGTCTGTTCCTCTCTTAATTTTCACTTCACAAGTATGTAGTGAACTTTTTAAATCTTGCTTGATGATCTGTTTTTTGAAGTTCACATTCTCTGTGAAGAAAATGGCTACCCTTGCTTTTTTTCTATGTTTCTGTCATGTGAAGGCTTCATTTTCATCTTTTGATTTTCAGCTTGTGCATTTCTTTTTTAGTTAAATGTATTTCTTGCATACACAATATTGTTGGATTTTGTTTCCTAATCCACTCTGTCAGTTTGTTTGTTTTAATTGGTGACATGAGATCATTTACACTAACTGTTATAACTGATGTGTATTGGCTTATCCTTTTCATGTTATTTTCCTGCTATTGGTTACTTATTTTCACCTGTGTTTCATTGCTTGCCCTGTTTGGTAGTTTCTTTCTCTGCTTGTTCTTGTAATTTTTATCATTCTTGTCTTTTTCCAGTCTATCTCTCAGTACTCTTTATAGGGTTAGTTTGGTTATCATGAATTTTTTCCGTCTTTCTTTGTCATGGTAGTATCATACTTCTCTATTAATTTTGAAAGATAGCGTTGCAGAGTACAACAATCTGGGTTCAAAGAAGTTTTCTTTCAGGGCTTGAAATATTTTACTCCAAGATCTTCTTGACTTGATACTTTGTGTAGAGAAATCTGCTGTGATCTTTATGCACTTTCCTTCATAGGTGATTTGTTTCTTTGTTCTAAGAACTTTTATTGTGTTGTTCTTGTGTGAATTTCTGAGATTTAGATTTTTGTATGTCTTTTGGTTAATGCCAATTGAAGTTCTATAAACCTCACCTGTATGTCAGATTCTTTTCCCATACCTGAGAAATGTCTTATTACATCTGTAAATAGTCTTATGTCATTTGTGTTGACTCCTGCTTTTCTTACACCTATAACTCTTATATTATTCTTCTTTGTGCCATGTTGCTAGCATTGTATTGACACTGGTTCTTTGTTATGTTTAAGAGATCTTTCAAGATTTCTAACCAAGTGCAATGATGCTTTCAAGGTCTAAAAGTCTATTGTCAATTTTATTCAAATGATTTTTGTCACCTTTTAGTGGAATATTTATTTCCCTGGCTATCTCTCTGAATCTGTTTCCTGCACTGTAATTCCTTCTTATATTGCTCATTCAAGGTTTCTCCCATTTTTCTATGCTAATCTATTTTTTATCTATGTCTTCTTTAGATATGATAACAATTTCTTCATTATTTTTATCATTTCTTTTTCTAGCTGAGAATTTTTTTCTGATCTGATTTCTTCTATAGAGTCCTGAGGTTGTTCCTTTACTCAGTTGCTATCATTTTAAAAATTTCAGGTATCTAATATCACATTTGTTCTATTTTGACATATTCTGGACTTCTGGGTTTGTTAGAGGTCTGAGATTGAATGAATTCTCCTGCATCTTGTCTTTTTATACTTCATAGCTGTTTATATTGGTTTCTATGATGATCCTTATGAGTTTTGGTAGTAGGTAGCTGTATCATTCTTATTAAGGCTTTTCTAGGAAGTCTGTTCTGCAGGGTTATCTTCTGTGAGTTAGAGATTCCTGGTTTATGTCCATCCAAGATCCTGCCTTTCTGATTATGTGAAAGTGGGATGTTGGCTTCCATTTGGCTCTGTCTTTAGTTTTTAAGTATCAGGCTGTGGTGAGATTATTATCTAGTGCTTCCCAATATTGTTACAGAAGAGAGAAAAGATGATTACAGAAGAGAAAAGATGAACAAATACAGCATCATAGCTACAACTGTATAAATAACATTAATGATATCATAAGACAAAATTTAAAAATTGACAAACTTTGGGGTAACTATTGATTTTGTACTTCAGTACATAGGAACAAATATTATATTTATATGACAGAATAAATCATAAAGTAGGAGTCTGTATGCAAAATGTTTTTCTTTTTTTTAGAGTTGATTTACTCTGGGTTCCTCTGCACAAGCTGGTTGTTACACATGATGTAGGGGGCTGAGCCAGGTACTGAGTTCTTCTGCCTAACTGGATTCTGAGTCCAGGCATATCCCACCTGGTGTAGAGGGATTGGTCAGGTATGTGGCTTCCTTTGGCCAAGTTCACAGATGTGTCTCAGGTGCTTCTCCTACACATATTTTAGTTTTGCTTGTAAGTTCTACTTCATTTAAATGGTTCCATATTAATTTATATAGAAGGTGAGTTTTTCATATTGAGATGATTTTTTATGTTCAGAGTAAACTGGGTCCTTTAATGCATCTTTTCTATTTATATTGTCCTTTCTATATTTATTTTATTTCATAGTTTCTCTTCTATATGTTATTAAGTCTTATTATAATTGCTACATGATTTTCCTACTCTCTTTGATGCAAAAGATGACATGCCTAAATTTCCCATTTATCTCATTAATTTTTTTTGGTTCTTACCACTGTGCTTGAAGATCTTGAATATTTGATACTTTGACCCTGAATTTTAATGTAAATGTGGGAATAGAACAAGTTCACCTCAGCAGAAATTTATTTTGCACAGTGACTTGAGCATAAGGAAAATCCAGAGTACATCTTGAAGTATTAATTGGGGACCTACACATGGTCTCCAATAAATATTGAAGTACCTCAATCAGTATTGGGGATGATTGCACTGATCTCTGATGACTCATTTTACATAATGGAAGAAAGAAAAATGAGGAGGAGAGAGTCAATGATCACTGTTATTAAAGAAGCACTGCCTTAAACACATAATGAGAATGAAGGTATTCTACACTATTGAAAGCAAATGACATCAAATGAGAAAGGAATTCAAAAGATAGTTCAAGGAAAGGATATGATACATTTGATCTGATAGCACTGAGGACAGCTAAGCTGTGCGAATGTCTTGAGAAACAGCACAGAAAACATTGGCCACATCCTTGTACTGAGCTGCCTCTCAGCAACTGACTTTAGGAGTCAGGACAGATCATATCACTGTCTAATCACAAAGTCCATCATATCTATATTTTCAGTGCAGACTACCACAGATATAAATGTTTAGTTTTCTTTCTTACACTTAATGAGACTTTGCATTTTCCACTAAAGCATGAAACCACTACTAAGTTATCATGACCTCACCAGGGCATTATCATTACTACTTCTCTGATTTACCAGCCAAAAAAATGGCTTAATTCCTTTTGTACATAGATAAAATAATTGAATACTCATGATCAGACATCCAAAAGAACTGGGCTAAATTTTCAACTCTTCTACTTATTAACTCAAGGAAGTGAAACAAACTATAGAATAACACAGCTAGGATAATAATAGTATACACCTAATAGAATCATTGTGAATATGGAAGAAGATGAACAAAGTGATTATACAGCATAATAGGCACATTCGAAATGTGGGGGTCTTATTATTTATGCATAATATCAATGATAGGGTTAAAGATGCTTACTTTTAGTGTAACCAGCAATCTTTCTGAATTTTATTTAAAATGTAGATTGTGTGTAGGGAGAGTCATGACAGTGTGAATTTTCTTTCTTTTTTTTTTTTTTGTCAAGTTTCTACATGATACTGGTGCTATTAGTCTATGATATCCACTTTGAGAAACAAAGGCTTGAAGAACTAACCCAGTTGGTGTGTGTATGTAGGTATACGTACACACACACACACACACACACACACACACACATATATATATATATATGTGTGTGTATATATATATATATATATATATATCCAAACACGAAAGGTATCATTTTAGGTTAACACTTCATCCTTAAGAGAATAATATTAGGACAATATCCATAGACATGTGATGTTTTATAATAGAACTTCATGAACCAATTTGAGTTTATTATTATTATTCCTTTTTTTGTACTTAGGACAGTGTACATAGAGTGTACAGGGTCTCACTGCATAGGTCAGACTCATAGAGATCCTCCTGTTCACAGCCTCCCAAAGGCTGGGATTACAGGCATGTGCCACACGCCCAGTCTCAATTGCCATCTCAGTGTGGGGGTGGGGTTGGCACTCGCAGTGCAGGTGAGGGGATCAAACTCCAGAACCTTGTGTCTGCCTGAGCAGGTGCTTTATTCCACTAAGCTAGTTGGCCAGCCCTTGATTTGAGTTCATTAGACTAGGTAGCTTTCAGTAAAATTTGAGATATAAAGAAAAAAAAATACAGAAAAATTGTGTTCACAATGCAGGTTCTATAGCAAATCAATGTCAGTAGCCTGCTTATCTTTACATATGGAATGATAAAAGGAGCATAAGGAAAAACACAAAAAAAAAAAAGAAAAAAAAAGGTTACAGATGAACTTTTATCCTTGACAGTTCAGCACAGAAAGATACTTGAGAACATGTAAGTACAATATAATTGTGGGAATTAAAATGACAGGAAAATATTTGTTTTATTCATTTTTAATTAGTCAGTTTATTTATTTATTTGATACAGTGTCTCCATACACAGCTCAAAACTGGCAGTGATCCTCAGTGATCCAAGCTGGGATTACTGTCATGCACCATCATGCCTGGTTCCAAAGTTGACACCACTGGCCCAGGGGTTCCAGAGCCAGCATGACATGCGGTACCCAGGATCAAACTCAGGTCCTTGTGCTAGCCAGGCAGAAGCTTAAACTTAAGAACTAACTCCCCACCCTTATTTATTTATTTATTTACTACCTTGAAATAGAACTCAGGACCTTGCACTTGTCTGGCAGGCACCATCCTGCTGAGCTATGTCCCGCAGCTGCTATTCTTTATTTTAAAGAGAATGACAACCACTGCATGCTTTTTGACTTTTAAAAAGAAGGGTTTGGTCCTGGTACGACATACTATGCCAGTCCTGCTCACTGACATCTGGCCGTGGTGACACACACCTGTGTTCCCCACAGTGGGGAAAGTGAAAACAGGAGGTTCACTATGAGTCAGAGCTGCATAGTGAGACCCTGTACCAAATACAAGAAAGAAAGAAAGAAAGAAAGAAAGAAAGAAAGAAAGAAAGAAAGAAAGAAAGAAAGAAGAAAGAAAGAAGAAAGAAAGAAAGAAAGAAAGTTCAGAACAAGAAATTATTATTTGATTTAAAATATTAAATTTAATAGAAGCAATCATCTATTTTCATGCTGAAAGATTAGATCTAATTCTACACTAGAGAAAATTAAGAAACATGGAGAATTAAAAGTAATATTCAAGGAATTATTTCTCAAAAGCTTCAGATTATTGGCAACCTCAATCTAGTTTCTAAAAGTCAAGTTCACAAATACCAAGTATATTGCAATCAACAAATTCATTTCATAGAACCATGATTCTCTGCAACCTTCAGCATCACCTCTCCTCTAGAACAATTCTTGTGTGCTTGCAAGGGGTTGGGTGATAGTGGCAGCCAGAGTAATTTCTCTGTCCTGGTTTTTATCTATTAGACTTCTCAGGACAACCCTGTATTTCCTAAACATTCCTATCAAGAAAGAGCTGTACCTACAATAATATCTATATGACTGACTTAAGAAAATTAAATGTGCCTATGGTGCTTGTATGTCACTTACATAGCACGTTTTAAAAGGGTATTGCACAAGAATACAAAGATGTTAAGTAGATTCTTTATCTCCCAAAAAGTGCTATCCCTAGGACATAGCTGTGAATTTAAAGCTCACTGAGGGATGAAAGAAAAGTTATAGGGTGAATTTGTTACTCTTCTCTTGCTGCTGGGACAAATACCAGAAACCCAAAGTAAAGGAAGTAAAGGTTTATTTAGCTCACAGTCAGTGGAGGTTTCAGTCCATACTCTGTTGGCACCAAGGCAGAGTGACACATGGCAGAGAGTGCATAATGGCACAAAGAGCAGAGAGCAAAGGGAGGGGCAGAAGCTCAGGGAGCTAGCTAGCCTCTCTCCCCTCCTTACAGTGTATTGCAAATTACCTGTGCAGAACCCACAACCAAAAACTCAATCACAAACTCCAGAAGCCACCCCAGGACTGAATGAGGCTTTGGGGAGACACCTAGATACAAAACATAACACAGGATAATGATCATTCTTTACCAAAGAAGAGGAGCTAATAAGTAGAGAACTAAAGAATTTAGTGTGAGACACCACATTTAACCTCTCTCACATAAACTACCATAGAGAGAAGATAAACACACATTAATTAAACCTAGAGATGATATTAGATAAAGTTCATTGTTGGCACCTATGTAGGACAATAGTTACATAGAAGTCTTTCAGTTTGGAAATGAGGTATTAATATAAGCAATCCATAATTTTTAAGAAGTCTGTATGATACAGTGGAAAACTACAATATCTCCACTTTTCCATTCTAACTGTTAATTTGATGCTCATTAAAGACGGAATTGAAAACTACATGAATTCATAGAACAAGTATTAATGGCTATCATTAACATTCTGTTTCACACTTTTCGGAACTTTTTCTCTTTGTGTTTGTAATATGTGCAGTAAAATGTTTTCAAATTGACTGGTTTGTGTAACTTCAAACTTTTAAATTGCAGTCTGTAACCACAGTTAACTGGACCACACTCATTCTGCAAAGTATAGATTTTTTTCTACCTCTGATAAACATAGAAGATTGAAACATTATGTACGTGTTTTGACCAATTTTTGTGCATGACAACAAGAAACTAGAAAATATCCCAGGGAAGAGTACAGCACTTCAGGTCCATGCTTGGAAGAACATTAGCTTTTTTGTATTCATAGAAAGGAAACTATAGATAACAGAGAAGATATATGATGACTCTCAGTTGCTTTCACATTGACCTAGTGTTCTCTAGGTCTGAGTCTGCCAAAAATATCCCAGATGTTTCTGTCAACCATAAGAATACTGAGTACTGGGATTAAATATTATTACCTGTTTTAAGAAAAACAATTCACAGGAAATTTAGGGAAAGAATATGTCTTTTCTTTTTGTAGCATTTTTTTTTCTTATTGGCAAACAGAAACAAAAGTATAAACCAAGGGAGCAAATTATATAACTGAAATAAGTACAACAATAGCTTGATTTAATCTATTTTGATTCTGTTATTATACCATACTACTGTACAACTATCTCCCAATTGTTTATGCAATGCTTTTAATGTCTTCAAAATTGTCATTCATGCTGCCGCAGACATTGATCCATGTTATTGAACTAAGGAATAAAGTGAACACCAATCTGATTGTTATTTTTCTTAATATACAATTTATTTGAAATTATTTCAATGCTGAGGGAGGATTAATAAGGCATGACATTATTAGATTGTCAAACACACAAAATCTCTCACCCATTTCAGTGGTTTCAAGCCACTTCAACAGACCTCTGTGATTGCTGGGAGCAGGATACAAAGAGAAGAAGAAGAATCAAATGGAAAGTGTTAATACTGTCCTCACAGTATTACCACAGTCTCCAGTGGGAAAGTGACTACTAAATTTTCTATTGGATGCCCGCAGTAAATAAGCCTTCGTAAGACCTTGCCTTTTGCTTTTTATCTGAAACTCTTAGTTTATTTGATTTGCCTGATTTATTAGTCTTTTATTCCAAGTTTCAAGTCAGGCTGAAACTATAAACTTCTAGTTTTGTCTGCAATAGGTCCAACATATGTGAAACGTGTGGGGTTTGTGAATAATGCACTTTGCTGGGCCAACAGGCTCAGTGCCAGCTTAATTGTTCCAAGAAATGGTTTGTTCCTTAATGAAGATTTCACAATGCCATTGTTGTAGGAACATAATGATTATTTTAGGACAGATGGCAAAGTGGCAAGATGGGGAAATTGCCCATATAATTTTGACTCTAAATCCTGAGTTTGCCAAAGAATAAGAGTTTAAATGGATGTTCCAGAGGGAGATTTATAGAGTTCTGAATTACCCACTTACTGTTCAGCTCTTCTTTCACTTTTGCTTAAATAATGCAATCTTTGCCTATAGGCTGAAACAATGTCAGTCTTTAAACTAATTAAATACTAGAGTAATACTGAGCACTTGTGCTAATGTGTGCTTTAATTCCTAAAACATGAGGGAAATATAGATTTGAAAGTCAGGATAAATACATTTAAAAATTAAAACACAAATCACGGTGCTTTAGAGTGAATGTGAATAACAATTTTACCTCTATGTTTATTTCTGTGTCTACAGACTTATGCTCAAATAACTGTGCACTTTTACAGCACATCAATGTGTGGGAGTCTGAGCATGTAAACATCAATCCTAATCTAATGAAAATCATATGTGGTATGTTGCACAGAGAATGAATTTCTGTCCAACTCACTAGTATTCTTAGTGCAGAGATAGACCTTATTTATAAACTTTCTATTCTAACAGAATTACATGAGATTAACAAAACTTTTCTGATAACTTTTTCAATCTTTCCAACATGTATTAGGGAATTAAATACTGATTGTGGCAGAAAGTTTTAGCATAAACTCTTGCAAATGTTCCTTAACATTATTTTTTTTGGTGGAACCTGGGATTGTACTCAGGCCCTTACACTTGCCAGGGAAGTGCTTATTCCACTAAGCCATCTCTCCAGGCTCCCTTGACATTTTTAGGCAAGGATTACTAAAGTATGGTGTCCTGGTATCTTTTGTTTTCAAAATATTATGTATGATTATTCTAAAATGTTTTTTTGTAAAATGAGGGCATGTATTAGTTGTCCTATTGAGGTAGAATGTATATTCAGATTGCTATGTCATCTGCTTTTACTTATCATTATTCTTATTCATCAAATTAAACCTTCAATTGAGTTAAATATTGCTACTGGGTAATCTCCTTTTGTCACCCATAGATCTTTGTCTAACTGCAAATAAGTTACTACAACACACTTCTGGCATTCACATTCATTAATTTATTTTCAATACTTCTGGAGCAATAGTTAATGTAATACAAAGTGCTCCATGAATAATTAAAATGAAGGTAAAGTCTTAAAAACTAATCGTGGGTCATATTTACAGAAATTTATGCTAGGCTAAAGACCTATAATTTATTTGTAGAAAATAATGAAGCATTGAGTTTTCATTTTCTATGGATTACCACTGCAACAGGCTGAGAGGTGAATTTGATGGGGATAAATTCAGGGGAAAAGTTAGAACAAATAAAGAAAATTTACTTTTGCCAAACAGAGATTGAAATCTTTTTTTCTTTAATTGAGAATTAAACTCAGGACCTTGTGCTGATTGTTTAATCTGATTGTTCAGAAGTAAATAAAGTATCATTAATTTATCCCACTGAATGATTTTGTATCTCAATGCATCATTTAGAATGTTTGCACTTCACCATCTTGAAGATAGTCATAGGAATAAATTTTCCCCATTGAATGCCTTTCTTCCTTCCTTTTCTTCCTTCCTTCCTTCCTTCCTTCCTTCCTTCCTTCCTTCCTTCCTTCCTTCCTTCCTTCCTGTTTCAATGTATTCAGTACAGAGTCTGCAAGATCTCACTATATAGATTAGACTTGTAGTAATTCTCTTATTTTCAGCCTCCCAAGTTCTGGGATTATAAGTGAGTGCCACCATGCCCAGTCTCAATAACAGTCTCAATGCTCCCTGAGGGCAGGGCCTGCATAGTGTGGCAGGGATCGTCCCTGCATCTGTGTAAGCAGGCGCTTTAATCTGTTGAGTCACGTGACAAGCCCTCAAATGCCTTAATTTTAGTAGAGGCAGCAGCTTTGTTCATGGGACATTATTGGAATGGAACTGAGCTTTTCAACATGCCAGCCTCTCGGCATCTCGGTGAATGAATGCTGGATGCTGAGTATGAATCCAATTCACAAATATAATTTTTCCTTGACAGAATCTATTCCAACTTCCAAATTTATGATTTCTGTGAGTCCACAACTCAAAACCAAGAATCAGTCCTAAGGAATTTTCTCTAATCCCCCAAATACATTGCATTTATTGTTCTGATGCTCACATGGCACTGTGCAACTTCTCTTCATTGCATTTGTTACAGTTAAAGTGAGGCTTCTATTGAGCTGGTTATGTGATTAGCACCTAGCTAGATGCTTTGCTAGACAAGTACTCAGAAGGGTAAGAAACAGTGCTTTTTGCCTGTCCTTTTGCTCTACTACTTAGCAACGTGACAGTAAGTATTATTTTCAGAAATGGTTGAACAGGCTTCTATACACATCATGAAGAAAATGAGTATTTTCTATAGTGTGTAAGATAATAACGATGACAAGAAATTTATAGAGTAAAGGAATCACAACTCCCAAGATTTTTTGTTTTGTTTTGTTTTTCCAGTCATGTCTGGCTGTTTTATAAGACTGCATAAAAACCAAACAACTAAACAAAACCCCCAGACTTACTGGAGTGTATACTGCATTTATATGACATTAAAAACTAATCCTAACTAGTTAAGTAGTTAAGTGGGCTACTCAACTACTAGGATAGGTTTTTTTTTAATGAACTAAGTGTTCCCAATCCCTTTGTAAACTATAATAAGTTTGTCAATGTCTACAGCTAAAAGAGGGTGACTTACAAACCTAGATGTCATGTGGACCCTATGCCAATGACATTGTGTTATTCTTTGGCTAAAGCTTTTTATTAAGGGCCAGGGAGATGGCTCAGTGGAATAAGCACTTCCCTGGCAAGCACAAGGGCCTGAGTTCAATCCCCAGTTCCACAAAAACAAACAAACAAACAACAACAACAAAAAAAAAAACTAAAGCTTTTTATTTACACATATCTTTCTGAATATAGGATGAAATATTCCAGTGATATAATTTTCATGCTATGCTCAAAGTTCTTCCTAATTGAAAGTAATGGGCTGTAAATGCCTATAGAATTTGTTCTAAGGAGATTCTGAGAGGCTATACATGCAGGTGCCAATAGCACTCCCCAGTTTGGCTCACTTCTAGAGTGGGAAATACTTGTGAACAACATGAGTTAACTGCTCAGATGAAAATTTCTTGAAAAGCCTGATCATCATGGCATAATAGTCTCCTGCTGTGAACTCTCAACTTTTAGTGCACTGAAGAGTTACCTAAAGAGCTTGTTAAAAGTGAAGATCTTAACCCTGAATACAGATACTCTGATTTGGTTGCTTCAGATAATTCTGATACAGGTGCCTTGTGGATCACAGTTTCCAAAGCAGTAGCCTAGGGGATTATGTTCCATCTGTTCAGCAAACACATAATGAGATAAGTAATTGAGATACTTATTCCAGTGCTTTGTTTGCTCTTTACCATTTTTTCCATATTTATGACCAGTTTTCAAAGCTCTTCACAAATGTCAACCATTCTCTAAAACCAAGGATGAAATATTTTTCTCTTTGTACATTTTCTGTACTCCATAGCAAAGGTAAAAAAAAAAAAATAGACAACACATAGGCTGATCCATGGTCCCAGCACTGTAGCAGGTATGGTAATTCATTGGAAATTTGCCAATTTGATTGGGTTACACCCAGATGGATTGAGTCACATGGCTCTGGGCACAGAAGACTCACTTAAGGAGGCTTGGCCTTGGAATGGAGTAAAAAGAGAATGGAAGAGAAAAATTTGAGCCTCCTTGGAAGAGCTTTATTGTAGTGGCTTTCTTCAGAAATATTTTGGCAATTTTTCTTCAAAGGATGTTTGGCTGGTTTATTTCTTTGCTAGACCTTTGGTCCTCATTTTTACTTTGGATGCTGTCTCCTGGCTTCCAGTGCAGATATCGTAGCCTCTGGCTCAGATCCTTCAGCCTTTTGGTACAAACATATCAGGTTCCATCACAGGCCCTTGGGTCTTTCTGACATAGATCCTTCCATCTTCTGAAGGAGACCCTTCAGCTTCTTGATATGGACTTATGGTACAGTGCCATGGACTCCAAGCTCTTGAGTAGATCCTTTAGGTCTCCAGAATGAAGATAGCTGTCTTGCATTCTTCTATATCTGACTATAATAAGTATTGTCTAATATAACAGGTCACCAACTCAGAACATCACTGACTCCCTTTAATTCTTCAAAATGGTATTCAGAAGATACAACGATCTACATAATATGAATAAATATTCCAGCTGTTAGTTAATACTACAATGACTGCAGTATTCTATGACATTCACTTGTTTATTTGCATGTCTCCTATTAGATAGAAAACGAGAACATGCTGAGTTAATCTTTATCTACTGTACCTATATCTGGCACAGATTTGACCCAGGATAATGGTTTGATTAATAAACTCATAACTGTGATCTTTAATTGTGATTTATCAATTTGACTTGACTCAGAACTGCCTAGGAGAATTGTAAATGTGTGTTTTTAGATTAATGACAGGTGGGCTGCAAACTGAAAAGGGAGAGGACACCTTGGAAGTAAGTGGCACTAACCAATAGGCACATAGTTTGGGCATAATATAAAGAGAGATGAAGTAAATGCTTCCCTTTAGAGGAACTCTAGCCTTTGCCATTATCTTCATCTATACTTTTATATTTTTTGGAGAGAGCACAAAGCAATGTTAAAACAGAAAGATTACAAGTGATAACAGAATTGGCTAAACAAAATAATACGAATTTCACAGTATTTGTTGTACTGCATAGTGTTGTCTTCAAATTAGTTGTTCATATACTCACTTCAGCAACATATATACTAAAAAATTAGTTGTTCATATTACCAGATACATGCACCTAAAACTGAAAGAAGAAAGAAAAAAATATTAGAAAGTGAGGAGAGAAAAAGGAAAAAGAATTGAAGAAAGAAAACAAATTAAGGAATAACTGCTTGTTTCCATAGACCAGCGGAAATCCACAGTACAGTTGTCCATACCATTGTGCTTACAGACATAGATATATCTCTTTCCCCCACTCCCTCTCCTGTACTTTTCCTCAACTCAGTATTTTCTTTCTTTTAAAAAGGCTCATTTTCTTTTTCCTGGTATCTACCTTACCCTTTAGACTTTATATTCTCTTTCAGGTTCCCACACTAAGGAGATAATATCATGTTTGCCCATGTAGATTTGATTTATTTCAGTTAAGAGTATGTTCTCTTGTTGCATCTATTTAGCTAGAAAGCCTCAAATTTATCCTTTTTTTAAGGATAGCTGAATAGTACTCCATAGTGTAAAACTACATATTTTCTTTATGCATTCTTCAATGGAGGGACATTTGGGCTGCTTCCAAGATGTAGCAATGGCAAATTGTGCTGATAAAAACATGGGTGTACATACTTCTCTGTAGCATGGTCCTTTCATTTCTTCTGCAAAAAATACACTGGAATAGCTGGGTTGAATTGGAATGCAAATCCTCACTTTTTGAGGAATGTATACACTGATTTCCATAGTGGTTGTGCCATTTTTCACTCTCACCAACAGTGGAAAGGGTTATTTTTCCCCATAGCCCTATTATTGTTGACTTCTTGATGATAGGCATTCTTTCTTGGATGAGATGCAATCTCAGTGTTGCTTTACTTTGCGTTTCTTGAATGATCAATGATCTTGCGCACTTTTTCGTTTATTTACTTACTATTTATATTTTTTCCTGTGAGAAATATGCATTCATCTCTGATGCCCACTTTTGGATTGGGTTTTTGACTTTTGGGAGCATGATCTTTTAACATAATTAATATGTTTTAGGTAGAAGGCCTTTTTCAAAGGGACAGTCAGCTATAATTTTAGTCCCAGTTCATGGTTTTTTTTTTTTACATTGTTAATAATTTCTTCTGAAGCAGAAACTTTTCAAAAAGATGAGAGCCAAGTTGTTGATTCTTTGAAGTATTTCTCCTGAAATTTTGTTTTTGTTCATGAACTCTCTGCCTATCCCTATGTCTTTAAGTATTCTACCTACATTTTCCTCCAGAAAACTTTGATCCATTTTGACTGCAGTTCAGTTCATAATGATAGACATAGGTCTAATTTTCAACTATGTGAAAAGCCAGCTTTTACATTAACACTGAGGCTATGTTTCTTCCCGTGAAACTGTTTGGCCTCTTTGTCACAGATAAGGTGGCTTACCGTGTTTGCAGTTGGGTCTTCATTTTCTAATCTGTTACATTGATCCTCAGGTCTGACTTTATGTCAGCTTCATGCTGATTTCATCAAAGTAGCTTTGTAGTATTATATCAGTTCAGGATTGTGATGTCTCTGCCTTTCCTTTGTTGTTCATGATTGCTTTTGATATTCTGGGTCTCTTCTGTTTCCAGATAAATTTTAGGAATGCTTTCTCTAACTCTGTGAGGAACAGTAATGGTACTTTAATTGGGATTGCACTAAATCTGTATAACAATTTTGGGAGTATGGCCATTTTTACAATGTTGATTTTCCCTATTTGGGATCAAGGAATAAATTTCCACTTTCAGAAATCCATCTCAAACACTTCTCAGCATAGTGTAATTTTCACTGTATAAATCTTTCACATCCTTGGTGAAATTGATTCATAAGATTTCATTTTTTTGATGTTATTTTGAAAGACATGGTTTCTGCCATTTCTCTCTCATTGCATTTGTTTTAGTGAAAAAAGTGTTAGTGATTTTTGAGAGCTGATTTTTTTTATCCTACTATGTTACTGAATTTGGTTTCTAAATTTATGAGTCTCTTGATGCAGTTTTTGTGGTCTCCTAAGTAAAGTATCATGTAATCTGAAAATAATGATAATTTCACTTCTTTTCCGATCATTATCCATTCTATATAAGAGAACATGCACTGTAATATCCTGTAATTCAGTGGTGTTCTATATTTTCTGTTCAAGGAGATTATGGGGCTATAAAAGAAAGTAATGAATGATGAAGAGTGTGCCTAAGGAGTCACATGGAGAGAAAACATTCCCTCAGGCTTTCATAGAGAGCAAATTGGTCAAGCAATGGCTGTGACTCATCTACAGGGTGGAAACTGACAAAGGCTCTACAAACTGTGGTACAGAGTTTCAGGCTAAATCCTGAGGGGATTTGACTGACCTCGTTAGATACAAAAGTTACATTTCTTGTTATATATGTCTTGCTTTATCTTGGTCTAAACCGTCCAACAGAAAAATATAAAAATGAGGTGCAAAAATTAAAGTCATATGAATATGCTGAGCTGTGAAAGGCCCAAGTCAACAACTTCTGACTTTGCTAGTCATACGGATAACCCAGTACTATTATAGACTACTGGACTATATTGGATTACTTTGCTGAATTCATGCCCTACAATATATGAGTGGCAATGGAATACGCATCTCTGACAAAAGTAAAAAAAAAAAAGAAAAAGGATGTAAATGAAGGACCATTTTGTAGTGAATATATATATATATATATATATATACACATATATTTATATATATACACACACACATATATATATATATACACACACAAAATAGTTAACATTGATATACAGTTTTCTCTTAGTTCAATGATAATAAATTCTTGAACTAATAGTGTGTAGAAAAGATATCATGTCTGTATCTTGTACTGTGAATATCTCTCACTTGTCTAATTGCTCTGGCTAATATTTCCAGAACTGCATTGAATAAGAATGGAGACCGTGCACATCTTTGTCTTACTCCTGATTTTAAAATGAACGCCTTCAATTTTTGCCCATTTAATATGATGCTGTTGATGTCTCATTGATGGCTTTTATCGGGTTAAAAGAAAGACCATGTATTCTGATTTTCTGTAGGATTTTCATCATGGATGAATTTTGGACATTGTCAAAAGATTTTTCTGTATCTACTGAAATGATAATGTGATTTTTGTCTTTTGCTGTGTTGATGCGCTGCATTATATTTATGGATTTTCATATGTTGAATCATCCCTGCATTCCTGGAATGAATCCTACTTGGTCATGACGCATAATCTTCTTGATGATTTGCTGCAGTTTCCTTGATTTTTATTTAGGATTATTGCTTCTATGTTCACTAGGGTGATTGGCTAGTAGTTCTAATTTTAGTTGATTCTTGTTCTGATTTTGGTATCAGAATAATGCTTGCCTGCCAGAATGAGGTTGGGAGAATTGTTTCTCTTCCAATTTCATTAAATAGTTTGAGAAAAATTGGCATTAAATCTTCTTTAAATTTCTTGTAGAATGCACCTTTGTATCCATCAGGACCCAAGCTTTTCTTTGTTGGTAGGATTTTAAAACCACATTTTCAATTTTATTTCCTATTATTGCATTATTCAGAGTTTGTATATCTGCTTGACTGTCCAACACTCATTCATGTTCAAGGTCCTACAGAAAATTGGAACAGATGGACTCTATCTTAACTTGATATAAGCCATCTATGACAACCCAAAAGCTAATATAATCCTAAATGGGGGAAAAACTGAAATCTTTTACTCTTAAATCAGGTACAAGACAAGGATGTCCTCTATCACCCCTCCTATTCAATATAGTCTTGGAATCCTTAGCAACAGCCATTAGAAAAGAGGGAGAAATAAAGGGAGTAAGAATAGGTAAAGAAGAAGTTAAATTATCACTATTTGCGGACGACATGATACTTTACTTGGAAGACCCCAAAAATTCCACCAAGAAACTACTAGAACTGATAGGAAAATTCAGTAGCATAGCAGGTTACAAAATCAATACTCAAAAGTCAATAGCATTCCTCTACACAGATAACAAGCACACTGAAAGGGAAACAATAGAAACGATACCTTTTACAATAGCACCGCGGAAAATGAAATACCTTGGGATTCACTTAACCAAGAAAGTAAAAGATCTTTTCAGGGAAAATTACAACACCCTAAGAAAAGAGATTATGGAGGATTTCAGAAAACGGAAAGATATTTCATATTTCTTGGATAGGTAGAACCAACATCGTGAAGATGGCCATACTCCCATAATTGCTGTACAGATTTAATACAATCCCTATCAAACTTCCACCAACATACCTCCGAAACCTAGAGAAATCATTCCTAAAATTTATTTGGAACCACAAATGACCTAGAATAGCAGAGGCAATCTTGGCCAATAAAGACAAGGCAGGAGGTATCACAATTCCTGACTTGAAATTATACTAGAAAGCTACTGTGATAAAATCAACATGGTATTGGCAACAAAATAGACCTGAGGATCAATGGAACAGATTGGAAGTTGCAGAAGCATCTATGAAGACACTCAGCCATCTGATCTTCGACAAAGGGGCCAATCATGCTTACTGGAAGAAGGACTCTAACAAATGGTGCTGGAAATCTTGGCTTTCTACATGCTGAAAACTAAAACTTGACCCAGCTCTATCACCATGCACTAAGTTAAAGTCAAAATGGATTAAATATCTAAACATTAAAACAGAAACACTCAATCTCCTGGAAGAGAAAGCAGGAGGAACTCTTGAAGGCATAGGGGTAGGTAAAGAGTTCATGAACAAACATATATTCACACGGAAAGCACTTGAAAGAATCAACAAGTGGGATCAACTCTTCTTGAAGAGCTTCTGCATGTCAAAAGAAATTGTCAACAGAGTGAAAAGACAACTCACAAATTTTGAACAATCCTAACTAAAGCAATCAGACAGAGGTCTGCTGTCTAGAATATATAAAGAAGTAGGATATAACAGGGCCCTCAAATTTAAAGACCCAATTCAGAAATGGGCATCTGAGATGAATACACACTTCTCAGAGGACGACATTAAAGAAGAGAATACATATGTGCAAAAATGCTCTGCCTGACATCTCAGAAACTGTCCCTTTGCTCAGTGCTTTCCATCCTGTGACAGTAAAGATTTTGTACGTAGGTACTGATCATCTTCTGAATTTCTATGTCTGTAGTGCTTTTTAGCCTTTTCATTCCTTATTGCATGAATTTGAAATTTTTCTTTCCTTTTTTGAATAGATTGTCTTGGAGTTTGTCAAATATTTTTATTCTTTGAAAGACTCACTTTTGATTCATTTATTCAATGTAATGTTTCCTTCATCTACGTTGTATTAATTTTTGTTTTTATCTTTATAATCTCTTGCCTTCTTTGGGCTTGATTTGTTCTTCTTTTTCTAGGTACAGCATTAAGGTTATTCCGACTTGTTCTATTTGCCCAATGTGTTAATTTACTCCTATAAATTTCCCTCTATGATAGCTTTCATTGTGTCCCACATGTTCCTATAAGTTGTATCTGTGTTTTCATTTGACTATAATTTTTAATTTCTTCTTTTATTTTATCTGTGACCCACTGGTTGTTTAGGAAGGTTTTATTTAATTTCTGTGTGTTTACAGTGCTCAGTTATTTATTTTACCAATAATTTCCAGTTTCATTGCACTATGGGCAGATAGTTGCATGAAAAAATTTCAATAATTTTACATTTAATTAAGCATGCACTATGTGCTAGTATTTGGTCTATTCTGGAGAATGTCCCATGTCTGGCTGAGAAGAATGTGAGTTCTATCTTTGCTGGGTGAAAGAATATGTAAAAGTCTCTAAGTCCATTTCTTCTAAACATTGGTTTAGTTCTATTATTTCTTTGCTGATTTTTTGCCTAGTTGATCCACCAGTTTGTGACAGTGGTTTATGTAAGTCCCCCATTACAACTGTATTATTGCTCATTTAATTTTTCATGTCTGTTAAAATTTTTCTTATGTAGATAGGTACTTCTACATTGGATGCATATATATTTATAATTGTTATCTTTTCCCCTTGCAGTTTTCCCCTAACAATTATGCAGTGACGGTCCTTACATCTTTGGGTGATTTTTGTTAAGTTGATGCTGTCAGCAACCAGAGTAACTACCCTTGCTTTATCTGGACTGCTTTCGCATAGAGTATTGTTTCCCACCTTTTTACTTTGAGTCTGTGAATTTCCTTTTTTAGTTAAATGTGTCTCTTGTACACAGCATAATGTTGGATTTTGTTTCTTAATCCTCTTTACCAGCATCTTTCTTTTGATTGGTGAATTGTGGCAATTTACATTGATGGTTGTAACTAATATATATTGGCTTATCTTTGTCATGTTATTTGCCTGTGATAGATTTCATACTTTACCCCTCTTTTTAATTACTTGCTGTGTTTGGTAGTTCCTTTCTGTTGTTCCTGAAGCTGTCATTGTTGCTGTCTCTAAATTATGTGTCAGTGCTCTGTAGTGTTGTCTTGGTGGGTCAGGAGTGATAAGTTGTTCTTTATCATAGAAGAATATTTTCTTGCCATTGAATTTGATAGTTTTTCAGAGTACATCAATCTCAGTTGGAAGTTGTTTTCATCCAGGGCTGGAAACACTTCACTCCAAGCTTTTGATTTGATTTTTTATGTTGAGAAACCTTTCTTGATTCTGATGGGCTTTCTATTATATGTGATTTGTTTCTTATCTGTAACAGCTTTATTTTTATTTCATTTATTTTATTTTATTGACACAAGGTTTCTCTATGCAGTTCAGATTCATAATGATCCTCTTGCCTCAGCATCCCATTGCTGGGATTACTAGCATGTGTAGTTTCTGTGGTCAGATGGCCCAACTAGGGTTCTGGGCCTGGCCCAGCATGCAATACCAGGAATCAAACACAGGATCTTGCTCCTATCAGGCATGCACTTATGTTACCAAGCCCATAACAGATTTTAATATTCAATTCTTTGTTGAAATTATGGGGTCTTAATTATTATGTGTATAGATTCATTTTTATTATGGCTATTTGGAGTTCTATATGTCACTGTATGTCAGATTCTTTTCTCATGTTTGGGAAATTTTCTGTAATTTCATCTGAAATTGTTTTTTATGTCATATGTGCTGAGTCCTGCTGTTTTGTTCACACATATTATTCTTATATTTTTCTCTTTGCATTGTCTTATAGCTACTGAATTATTTCCTGGTTCCTTGTTAGTTTTAAGAACTCTTTCACATTCATTAGTTGTACCACTGTCTTCAAGGTCTGAAAGTCTATCTTTATTTTCATTCAAGTGGTTTTGTCAGCTTTCAATGCAATTCTTAATTTCCTGGATATCTGTTTGAATCTATTGCATGCATTATAATTCTTTCCTGTATTGTTTGTTCCAATGGTATTTCTATCATTTTTCTATTCACCTCCATTTCTTTAAGCCTATATCTTTTTTACCTGTGCTAAGCAATTCTTTGATGATTGTAGTCATTTCTGACCTGAGAGATTATTTCTGCTCTTTTTTTCTTCTGTAGCTTGATGGACTTGTTTTTTTATTCAGTTGCTATCACTGCAGAAATTTCAAGTGTGACTTCTACATTCTTCTGTGTCTTGGTTTCTTGGACTTGTTCTGTGTGGAATAGAGGAATGAGTTTGTTTCCTAATTCTACCTTTTGGCATTTTCAAGGCTCCCATTGATCACTTGGCTCAGCAGTGATGGGAGACCAGTGGAATGTGTCAGTAAGATTCCTCTCTAAAGTGGACTCACCAAAGGTCCCACTACTGCTGTGGGTGCCTGGTCAGTGTTCAAAAAGCTTCTGTAGAGGTGGGGGCATGGGCATGTTCACCAGAATCCTGTGGCTACCAAATATCCTTCTAAATTCTCAGATGGTTGAATTGGTGGCCAGCACAGCCACCGCACCTATGTGCTGGGACCTATGAGTTGCAACCCACTGGAATCCTGTGGTCACCCAGCGTCGGACTAAGTACTCAAATGGTGATACCGGGCACCAGTGCAAACTCTATATCTGACACCATTGTCTTTGGATGTGATGTTTGTCTCTAGTTTTTCCAGGTTCCAGCCAGAATACTTAGCCTTCCAGTACAAAGCAGCACAGGCTCATATCAGACTCTGTAGTGAGTTCCAGACCTTTGACTAGATCCTTCAGTTATTTGACATGGAGTCATTTTGCATATGTTGCATTTTGCAACTTTAACTGAGATGAATAATACTCATGTCTGAAGGAAGTTACTTTCTTTTTAATTTTGATAGGGTCTTATTATATATATAGTGCAGGCTAGCTTTGAACTCACTTTTTTGTTGCAGACTTGCTTTGAATTCACAGCAACCCACCTGCCTCAGTTTCCAAGATGTTCAGATTACAAGCATGTGCCACCATGCCCAGTTGAAGGAAGATTATATTTTCTATGTTCAATCATTCTATGGAAACAATTTGTGCTCCTTTATCCCTGAGATTATAGCTTCGTTCAGTTAACATCTTCATTCAACTGAAAGCAAGACTATATGCAAATAAGCCTGTCTGAGAAATGTTTTCCTTGCAGCTTTTGTTTATCATAGAAATTTCTAAAATAAGATACAGAAAATACTTTCTTACTGTTGGCTTGAACAAGATATTGGAAACTTGTGAGCCTAGGTTTACTAGGAGTTAACAGAATTTGAGTAATGTAAGGCTAAAAGCTCTTCTGTCTTAATTCCTGCTTATCTTTAGACAAATTTCATTTTATTGAATATCCTATAAGCCACTGATATTTAATATACAAAGGCTTCACATCACTGACCTGCCCTTTAAGAGCTTTAATAATACTCATTCTTTTTAACATAGTGAGATAAGATTGCATCAGAATGGAATTGGCATAGCAAGAGGCAAAGAAACCAGGAGGAATAAATCTTCTCAGCATAGCAGATATGATTAATATCTTCAAACAGAAGCACTAAAATTTCCAAAGGCTTTGTCATTAATAAGAATAGTATTATTTATAGCATGTGAATTTATTTAACAAGTACTCTCCAAAGAGCTCAAAATAAAATAAACTTGCTGCAGATATTTGTTCAGTTTAACAAGTTTTTAACAAGTTGAAACTCCAAATAAGTAATTAACGTGGGTGAGGAAAATATAAGATAAGTAATTTCCTGGGCTCTTTATATAGACAAATATTGGGTGAGAGAATTAGTTGGAATATTCTTTTGTGGGATATTAGTGCCTAAAGAACTATGCTAAAAATTTCCCCAATACATCAAGACATTCATATTTGTTTTAAAAAAGAAAACACTTGATACCTGTTCTCAATTCAGCCCAACTTTGCATATACAAATTTTGTTTCCTTCCTGTGTTAGCCCTAGTCCATTTGATTAGTTTAGCAAATATTTTTAATTGAACATTCAGGTTTAGACCATTTGACAAATGAAAAATATGAGAGACTGTTGCGTTTCCAACAAATCTTCCATTTTTACTTTTAAAATTATGCCAGTTTTGGGGCCCCCAGCCAGGGAAGATAGGGTATAGGAATAGGCCTATGGAGTTTGAAAAGCATAGAATTAAGTAAGTATAATGTAGTTGTTTTTCATGTATTTGTTACAGGGTATTACTATGCAGCTTGAACTCATAATGATGCTCCTGTTTTAATACTCCCCAGCACTGAGATCACAGGCATGAGCCACCACTCCCAGTCTTGATGGCCAGCTCAGCATGTCTGGGGCAAGGCTGGCATGGCAGGTGGTGCTGGGCATCAACTGTGGTCCCTGAGCTTGCCTAACCAGGACTGGCCCTGTATAAGGTAATTGATTGCCACATTATATATTGTTGAGAGCAGGATGACTTGGAATGATGTAAGTCCACATAGTGGAAACTGAATCTCCTTTGAAAAAAATCAGAAATTTTCTAAGTTGTCAAAATTTCACAACTCTCTAAAAACTTCAAGTGCTTGGGCCAGCCTGATAACTCAGTGGACTAAAGCACCTGTTTAGGCAGACCACAGCAGCCGGGGTGTGATTCCCAGCATGTTGTGCCAGGCCCACTTCCTGGGTGCTCTGACGTGGCTATTGAGACAGGGTGTGGTGGTGCGTGCCTGGAATCCCAGTTTTTGGAATGCTGAAATCAAGAGAATCACTGAATCTGAGCTGCACAGTGAGACCCTGTGGACCCTGTACTAAATACATTAAAAAATTTCAAGTGGTAGAAGAATATAAATTGTTTGGTACTTTTTGTCTAGAAGGGAGAAGTTACGTATGCATCTTTAAAAAATTTATGGATATATTTTTTCTATTAGAATACATAATCCTGTGACATTGATTGGTAACATTTCAACATGGATTGTGTGATTATAAAATATTTTAAAATATGTAAATTTAACTAAAATTTAGTAAAATTATGCCAAGTATTGTATCATATGTATTTAATCCCAATATGTGGGAGGCTGAGGCAGAATCAAGTTGAAGGTCACCTTGTCTTTCATATTGTATCCTTAAGAGCCTGGCCCTGTCCAGCTACCAATAATATTTCTATCTAATTGAGCTATCTAGAATAATTTCAAGGTTACACACTTCATGAGGTGGTTTTTCTCACTCAATGAATTTGCAATCTTAAAGGTTTCAGATGATGTCTGTCTCAGTTACTCTTCTCTCATTGCTAGGACAATTACCTGACACTCAAAATGAAGAAAGGAAAGGTTTACTTAGCTCACAGTTACTGGATATTTCAGTCCATATTCAGCTGACTCCAAGGCAAAGCAGTACATGGCGGAGAGCAAACTTTCATGGCAGTGGCCAAGAGCAAAGAACCAAGGGAGGGTCAGCAGCTCTGGCAGCTAGCTAGCCTTTCTTCCCTCCTTACAACGTAACACAAATTGCCTTCCCCAGGGCAGGTTCAGCATCAGCACTTACAATAATCAATCACAAAGCCTCCCCATGACTGCATGAGGATGGGGGGATGACACTTACGCACAAACAATAACAAAGTCCTACTTGTTAGATGCAACTGCTTTCTGTTTTTATTCTTCACAGTCACTGGTTTCAATTTTTTTTGAATTTCAACAAGTTAGCTTGCTTAGTGAACCTATGATCATTTATGAATCTTGGCTCTTTTATGTAAAAATATTCAGTGCTCATGGTAGATTCTCTAAGTACTGAGTTCCCAGTTTCAAAATACAGTTTTCTGGTGGGCGGATAGTTTTTGAGGACATAATTACAAGGCTAGAGATTATGGTGTGGCACACTGGCTGAGAAACTGGACGTATCAGAACAGGAAGGACAACAGTTTCAATCAGAAAGTGCTATCTTTAGTTCCATCAGGTTTCTGATAAGACACCTGCACCTGACATCAGCCTGAGGAGTGGAACATGCCAAAAGTGGCACCATGCTTTCTTTTCCACAGTGGTCCACTCCCATGATGTCTCGTCTACTTCTTTACTTACTTTTAATTGGCTGGACTCATCTGCAGAACCTGCTTTTCCCCACCTTTCATAAATATCAAACCTTGCTACCTTGTGCTTGTTTTATCTATTTTTTTTTCCTTTGGTTATTGTTCTGGACAAAAAAAGTCTAGCAAATACCTCTACAGTCAGAGCCTAGAAACTGGTAACAATTAGTCTATCAGTTTGAAAATGCCTGATACACATTACATATTCACTTTTTATTTCTTTGAACCATTCAAATTCTTCTTCTATCTGTACTAGTTTTTGTTTATATTTTTATTTTTATCATTTTTGCTGTTTATTAATTTTCATTCACATGTTAGTCTATCAACACTACTCAAATGCAGTCTTAATTCTTAGTTGAACTTTTCTAGTAGTAAATACACATGAAAAAGATGGACTAATTAGGACTTAATCCCATGGTACTATTGATTACATCTGTATAGTTTTCTGTGTAATACAACAAGTATGTTTTGAGTATATGATCATTATTTTGTTAATTTAATGTTTTCATGGCTGAATATTTTGCCTCTCAGAAAAGACTTGTTGATAATTATAAATAGGTGAATCTGAAGTTTTTATTCATTCGTAAAATATATATCACACTATTTCCAAAAAGAAAAATATATATAAATACAGTAGCTGAACAAAGACAAATCACTTCCCCTTAATTTATGCTTATTATCTGGTGATATTTCTCATTGCTGAGACAAGATATCTGACAACCAAAGTTAAAGGGGGAAAAATCTATTTTAGGTTGTAGGGATTTTGGTCTATAGTCACCTGGTTCCAAGGGAGGGAAGTCGTGACAGAGGCTTTGCGGGGGAAAATTAGTCCATGACATAGGAAGCAGAAGGTAGTGAAGTACAAGCAGTCAAGCAGTGACAGCAAGCCTGCCTTCTTTTGGTCCCTTATATTCCATACAGGCTATAAGCCTATTGATTAATGCACACACATCCAGGGAAGTCCTTCCCATTATCCACACCTGGATGTATACTAAACTAATCAGAAGACTATTTTATCCTTAACCCCAGTAAAATATACCCTACATCTGAGTTCATGTGGCTTTGGGGATGAGAGCATCATTCCTAAAGCTATAGGAGCCAGATCAGAAGCCAAATGAATGAGCATTTTGAATCTGTATATACAAAACAGTTAGGATAGATATACAACTACTTTCTCTTAATTCAACGAGAAGACAGATTTGTACTAATAGTGCGTGGACAGGATATCATGTCTGCAGCATGTACTATGAATAAGTACTATGAAGACAATAATATACAATGTATTAATTATTGTAACTGTACTATTATTCAGTTTTGAAACTCTCATTGCTTTTTGTTTCTCAATAAAATTGATAAGAGAAAAACTGGATTTTTGAATTTGAACCTTTAGTTACTTAGCTCAGTGCCATCAGTCAGTTCTCACACAGGAGAAGACTGATCGATACAAATCTAAATCATTTCCCTGATAGCTGCTGTAGAATGCAAACTAATTTGCAAGGTGCTGCAGTCTAATTTCTGAAGGAGTTATTCATTAAAAGGTTCTACTAAAAGGCTCAGGTAGAATTCCTGGTTTACTAGCACAAAGAGAGAGAAAAAAACCTACCACACATAAGTGGAGATCTTTCAGTGGTCAAGAGCCAGCTTCCCCAATCACCTTTAAGTATCTATCTTAGAGTAGCACTGGCCATAATCCCTCAGGTGTTGTCAGTTTCTGTTTGCCCACGCAATCAGAGATCAGTCTCCAGAAAGTAATCCAGCTGTCTCTCTAATCAACATTCCATCAGCCATCAGCTCCAATATGGATTCACCAAAGAATGGCTGGGGAATCCTGTCCTGTGCTTTAAAGAGCGACAGCGGCTCTAAGAGAATTTACTATTTGGCACAATAGCCATTGTTTTTCCAAGTTCAATAATGGATAGTTAAAAGCTTGAACAAGATTACCTACTACTTTACAGTAAAGTTTTTAAAGTTCATCCTAATTTTACATCCCTCTAAAACGGAAAGTACAAAGAGGTGGGAAAATTAGGAGCAAGGCCAAAGGAAAAAAAAAAACAGAAACAGAGCAGGCCTGACATTTCCTCTAGCATGTAGAGAGGGACCAAAGCCAGTCTTCCCCAGTGAAATCCAAGCTCCAACTCTTTAACAACAGTAGTCAACCTAATGTCATTTAACTGGCAAAAGGAGTCCTGTGTTTCATATACAGGCATATACATTTTCTAAGTATGAGCTAGATTTAAAAGTCCCATTTTTCAAAAATTTATATAAAGTACAATAGGAGGCTTACTAATATTACTCTGTTTAGTGCTATTGTCTAAAATCAAGTAAGGAGACTCCCCAGACCAACATGCCCAGCAATTCAGTGGTGCTCCTGCACCCATCCCTGCTGAGCAAGTGAGAATTTTTCTGACTCTTCCTGCACCCAGGTTCAGAGAGTGGATGGGAGAGCATTTGGTTTCTCCCCGTGCGCTCCGCGTCCGGGTCCCCAAGACTCCCTAGGGAGCAATTGGCATGAGACACCCCAAACTGACCTGCCTGGCAACTCCCCAGAGCCCTACTGCCACGCTCGCAGAATGAGCAAGAATTTTTCCAAATTGCAGCACCCGATCCACCCTCGCCAGGCCTGATGAGCATGTGGGAGCTCTTCTGTGCTCCCCAGTGTTCCCTGGACCAGGGACCCAATGCAGGGGAACCACAGGCTCACAGTTGTACTAGAAGAGCTGCAGCAAAAAGGAACTGAACCCAACAGCTAGATCCAGGCCAGGCATAACTGGATAATCTTAACGTTAATAGACTGGCACCCAAATCTCATAATGCACTAAGGTCGTAATTGCACCAAAGCTCTACACCAAAGGTCAGATGTCAGTGCTATATAAAATGACAAAGAAAAGGAGCAAAATGAAATCTCAGGCCTTGAGTCCACCAATAAGTTCAGAGGACACTAGCTCAGCTGAAATAAATGAATTAACAGAGACAGAAGCAAAGAAAAAGCAGCAGACAAGTATAGAGGAAATCAGACCAGAATTAATGCCTGAAATAAAAAAGAAATTTTTTTATTTTATTTTATTTTATTTTTTTATTTTATTGAAGTACAAATGTCAATCAGACAGTTTCAAGACACCTTAACAAGACAGATTCGATAAATTAATACATTGCAAACTGTTTTCATAACGTTTTGGTATTGTACAAGGTGCATACATGATATTATATTTACAGATATTATTTTAGCAGATATCTCTTATCAGTGAATTAAGAGTGTAGCTGCTTACTTATCTTATTTTTTTATACCTGAATTATATCAAAAATTCAATAATTATTTTTCTAGTGGATGACCGTAATACTAGAAGCCGACATAATAACCTGTCCATCCACCATTAGTGCAGATCTTACCTCTCATAGGATTATGTAGAAGCACAGCGTTATCTATCCTCACTGTACTGTCCATACACACACATCATGATTTTTTCTTTCTACACCCCTTCCTTTGTCTACACCTGTCAAAAGTGGGCACTCCATTGACATTCAACTACCTTAGGTGCTTGAACTCGACACCACAATCCAATCCTAGCTTTTTAAGGTATCTCTACACTGACTTCCACAGTAGTTCTACTGGTCTGCATGCCCACTTACAGTGCAGGAGGAGGGTTCCTTTTTCTCCATAGCCTCCCCAGCATTTGTTATTGGTTGACTTCTTGATGTTAGCCATTCTTTCTGGGGTGAATATTATCTCAGTACTGTTTTAATTTACATTTCTCAAATGATCACTGATGTTGAACATTTTTTCATGTATTTACTTTCCATTTGCATTTTTTTCTGAGAAGTGTACATTCGTCTCTTTGAATTTGAGAGGCCAGATTTTTTTTATTCTTTATATTTTTTATTCTTTATGTTCTAGACAGAAGGCCTTCATTTGAGGGACAGTAAAGTATAACATTTTTCCCTATTTGTTGGTTTTCTTTTTTACTCTGTTGGAGGGTTGTTTTGAAACACAGAAGCTTTTCAAAAAGGTGAGATTCTAGCTGTGGATTCTTTGAAATATTTCCCATGCAGCTTGATTTTGTTCATGAGCTCTCTACCTACCACTATATGTTCAAAATTTCTACCTACACTTTCCTCTTGAAGATTTAGTGTTTCTGTTTTAATGTTTAAATCTTAGATCCATTTTGACTGTAGCTTTGCATATAGTGATAGGTGTGGGTCTAGTTTTAGGGGACAGGGGACACTGGTAAAAGGGAATGAACTTAATAAAATCAAAGAGTTACTTAGTTAAGGAGAAGGACAGAAAAGGGAGTATGGAAAAAGATTTAGCTACGTATGTAAGCAGGATGCTTTGGACAACTGCACTGTGCATTTCTGCTGGGCTATGGAAAGAAACCATTAATGCTTTAATTTTTTTCATCTCCTTTTTCAATTGTTTCTCCTTTTTGTCTTCTTAATTTCTTGTACATTTCTTTTTTCCAACTTTACATGTATATATATGGTAATACGAATAACTGGTTAGAAGACAACACTATGTAATATAACAAACACTGTGAAATTTATCTTACTTTGTTAAATGAAAACCTGTAACACTTGTATTTTTTTCTGTTTGAATTATAATTTGTACTCTTTGAAAAATAAATATTTAAGAAATAAGTGATGACGACGAGGATTTATTCAGGAGGTGCTATACAAATACCATCCATTACTACCTGAACCTAACAGATTGTTTGTTACATTACTAAGAATATCTTGCAACTATATCAGCAATCACCTCTCCTTTTTATCTTTTTTTGTATTCTACTCTTCCATAATTTTAACAAACCTAAACCATAGTGGATGATGATTATAACGTAAACCAAAATGTTTGAGCACAGTACTCCCCTTCACCAGTGATTTCATTTTCTGCTATTTAAGTTACCAGTCAGCAACTCTGGTCTGAAAATATTCAAAGAACAATTCCAGAAAAAATTCAGTTCATTAGTTTTAAATGCACACTATTGTTTCATGATAAAATCTTACACCTACCCACTCTGTCCAGCCCTTAACCACTGTATTATATTGCACCATCACAAAAACAAGACTGAGGACAGCACATTAAAATATTCTGAGAGGCAGAGACTGCATTCATATAACTTATTATAGAATATTTTTATAATTATTTTATTTTATCATGACTCTTATAAGTTAAAGTTTATCATAGCAAAAGCATAGTATAGGCAGAGTTTGGTATTGTCTATGGTTTCTGGCAAGCCTGGAGGTCTTGGCACAAACCTTCCATGAGAAAGGGGGAATCCTCTGCTTACAGAGTCTGCCAGACATATTTGTTGCAGTTATTTATGTTGGCTTATTGTATTTAACCTGAGCAGTACCCTGAAGGGAAAGGTACATTTTATAGATGAGGATATTGAAACTCAGGGAAAATTTATAAATTGCCCTGCATCCTCAGATGAAGAGCAATCCTAGAGCAAGGATACAAATGATATTTTGTGCAATAATAATGATCAGCTCTTGAAACACTGTCATACTCAGTCACTTATTTAATATTTCATTTTGTATAAAATTATAAGTATTAGATTCTATATAGATATTTGTATTGTATTTGCATATTAGTACCCAGTGATATTCATTGAATTCTTCAGTTCTACATTGTAATATTTTATGTAACAATATTGTACTTTGCAACTGTGAGCTTCTGTTCAGGTTTAAATAGCGCAAATATCCCACTGTAGAAATATTTAGAGGTGGGGCCTTTGTGAAGTGGTTGCATCATAAGGACTCTGACATCATCAATCCCCTAATGAGTTCATAGATGAGTGAATTCATAGCTCTTTGGAGGTGGCCTAGTGGAAGAAGTAGATCCTGAGGCCTATGCCTTTGAAGGGTATATTTTGTCCCCCACGACTTCCTCTCCCACTCTTTCTCTTTCTGCCTCCTGTCCACAGTAAGCTCTGTGGCCTGGCCCTATGTTATGGTCCTCACTAGGCTGTTGTGCCTCACCGTGGGCTTGGAAACAAGGAAGACAAGTGCCTCGGATAAGTACTTCCAAATCTGTGAGCCAAAATATATCTTTTCTCCTTTTAATTGTTAATTATTCTAAGCCGTTTTGTCAAAAACAATGGAAAGCTTAAACACCTTCCAAGCTCCAAGAGGAATCTACCCTTTAGACCTATTGACTTCCTGCATTATTTTTAATTTCTTCTTGATGGAAATACTTAAACATAGAGTTTGGCCTAAATTCAGGTGGAAAATATGTAGTACCTAATTTTAGGTTAGTAAGCATATCTACATAATAGATTACTCAAGACTATACTTTTCTTTGGTTTGTTGTTGATTATTCTGATCAAAAATCTTTAATTTTATTGTGAAGGATAAGGCAAACTATACTTTTTCCCTAATTAAAAAATTAGTTAATATTATTGAAGGTTGTTCTTATCTCAGATATTGTAAAAATGCTCTCCTTGTCTTTAGGCATTTAATCTTAATAAATGAGGCTGGTATAGTTTGTTTCCTACCTAGAAAAATTTGCTCACTACTGCAGGATTTACTCGTAGGTACTGACACTTCTCTCTCGTGGCAGCAGAGACAAGGACAGGAATCCTGTCTTTATCTTCATCTCTTGATCTGATTTGTGTACTTTCTCCTTAGCAGTAGCTGTGGTAGGAGCCCAGGCTTCCCACAACCAACTATTCCTGGAAAAGTGCTTGCTTTGAACAGAAAGGATAGGATTCAGTGCAAATAAAGGAGACTGGAGAAGGTGATGGCAAAAGGCTTTTGATGGGAAAAGACACCTCCTTGGCAAAGCACAGTGTAATGGAAAAAACATGGAATACTTCTCACTGTTAGCTTGACTGAAGAATGAAACCAGTAGGAAAAGGAGAAGCAAAAGAAGAAAATCATAATGAAACAAAATACAAATTTTGATTACTCTGCTCTATTTCTGTATCTCTCTCTCTCTCTGTCTCTCTATCTCTCTCAATCTCTATCCTTCTAACTATCATCTATCTATCTCAAATATGTACAAGTCTATGTGTAGCTATCAGTGAATGTCTGTATTTAGGTCAGGTTGAGAAGAGTGTTTTGTTCCTTGCCTCCAAACTGCCAAACTCCGATATAGATGTTGAATATCATGTTCTGTAGTAGGATTTCATAAAAGATATGCCAGTAGTCAAAATATAATAGGTAATAAAATATAAATGCATGAATTTTTTATAATACCATTTATTTTATTTTATTATGAAATTTTATTTTCTTGGTACCAAGAATTGAATCCAATGTCTTGTACTTGCCAGGTAGGTGCTTCTGCCACTGAGCTGTAATACCAGCCTTCAATTTTGTGTATTTTAAGAAGTGCCTTTTATGTTTCTTAATGTTATTCAGTTTACCCTAGGTACCTTGTATTACTACAATTATACTGGAGTTATTACTTACCTATACATTGAATTTTATATGTATGGAAGGAAGTTATACAGAGCCAATATGACCCTTTGGAATCCCATATTTGTACACACACAAACCAGCCTGTTTCCCTAGTGTCCCTCTTCCACAATTTGTGTATTTGAAAATAGTTATCAAACACTTTGTATGTGCCACATATTGAGTAAAAAGTGATAACTAGGTCCAGAGATCTAATTAAAATTACTTTCCAGCAAGTAAGAAAATGATCAAATATGTAAATAAGATAATTATAGACTGAAGTGATTTATGAAAAGGACCTGAGTAGTTGGGATATACAATCTCATGAAGCCTTTTTAATAATAGTAGTCAGGAAAAGCTTTTCTAAAAAGATGAGCTTTGGAGGATAAGAATGAGCTAATCTGCTGATACATGGCCACAGAACATTCCAAAGAGAAAAAGTAACACTGCAACAATCTCGGTTGGAGAACTGTTTGGTGTTGTTGCAGAACAGAAGCAGAGGATAGTGAAACATAGGGAGAGTATAGAAATGAAGTCAGAGAGGTAGACAGTAGTTAGAATAGCCAATCTCTTCTTATGAGGCATTTTAAGAGAATATAGTTTTTATATTAATGGGAATAGAAAGAAAACAGGATGTGTCTGATGCACAGGCACACTCTGATATAATCCAGGTAGAGCTCCAAGTTCCAAAACAGTTATAATGTTGCATACGCCAATGGTAGTAGAGATAGACAACAATGATTGTAATTGAATTTTATTTTGGAAGAAGAACTTTCAGGACCTGAGGATATTTAGGTATTAGGAAGTGGCAGAAGGAAGATCAAAGACAACTCCTAAGACAGCTCCATAATGCAGCACAAGCATTATGGTAGGAGTGAAAGAGCTTTCTTGCACTTCTCAAATATGAGAGGCTACGTCAAAATTTATCTAACAGCAGAGGAGCAGGCAGCAGAAAGAAAAAGTGACCTACCCAACATCATATAACACATAAATGGAAATCCAAGTTTGACCAGAGATGTATCTGAAGTAGCTTTATTTATTTATTTATTTATTTATTTATTTATTTATTTATTTATTTATTTATTCGTGTGTGTGTGTGTGTGTGTGTGTGTGTTGGGGATCAAACCCAGAAGTTACTCCATTGACCTATGGTGATTTATCAGAGACTTCCAATTGTGTCATCAGTAGATTATAAAATGGCACAGCAACAGTATAGATAACTGCTTACAAGCTTTTAACAGTGCTAGCAACAACTTTTCATTGTTTGAGAGCATTTCTTTGGACAGACCCCACAGAGCTCAGAAGATGATTATACTACTATAAGAATAGCTGGTAGATGGAATGAGTAGTAGATATTTCTATAGATGGCTAATTATTCTGATCCTTGGGGCACATTATTTCCAGTATTTAAGTGTTAGAAATTCTTAGTGCTAGGTAACTAAGAAATATTACATCATCCTTGTGTTAATATAACAGAGTTCAATATAAGATAGTGCAGTAGTAAGCAGAATCAGCTAAGTACACAAATTGATTTCATCTGACGTTTACGTATGACAATGTTATTACAGAGTGCCATTCTGTTCTTTATTCTTTCTGAGCTCAGTTACTGTGGCCATCACATTTTTTATTTTTAGAGAACAAAAAATAGTGATAGAGGGAAAAAAAAAGCATTAGAAATGATACAAGATTTCACTAAATGAAGTAATAGGAATTCAACAGTGATTACTGTACTACATGAAGCTATATTCAAATTAGTTATTTGGATACCAGACATAAATGTGCAAGATTCATTTAAAAACAAAATAGAACAAAGCAATAACAAAGAAGTCATTTGAACTTCAAAAGAGAAAAAAAAAAACAAGAGTTAAAAAAATACACCTTTTAACATTAATTGCTGAAAAGAGCAGCAGAAAGCAACAATACAATTATACAAACTATGCTGCATATATACCTAAATATATCTTCTTCCCTTCTTCCATTTGCCCTTTTCCTTGTACCAATTTTTGCTTCTCATTGAATAACTTTTTTCTCTTTCACAGTATCTGTTGTACCTGTTACATTTTCATTATTCTTTTAGGTTCTCACATTAGCGAGATAACATGATGTTTGTACGTGTGTATCTAATTTATTTCACTTAACAATATAGTTTCAAACTACATCCATTTATCTACAAAAACCCCACATTTATCTTTTTAAAGCTGAGCAATACTCCATTGTATATAGGTACCATATCACTTTTACCCATTCCTCAGTTGATGGGCATTTAGTTTGTTTCCAGGAGTCAGCTATGACAAATTGTGCTGCTATAAACTTGGGTGCACGTATATCACTGTGGTATGATGATTTCAGTTCCTCTGGAAAAATACCTATGAGGGGAATATATAGCTTGAATGGCACCCCCAGTGCTAGCTTTTTGAGCAATTGCTATACTGATTTCCATAATTTTTGTATTAGCCTGCACTCCCACCAACAGGGGAGGTGGGTTTCTTTTTCCCACAGCTTCTCCAGAATTTGTTATTGCTTGACCTCTTAATGATACCCATTTTTTTCTGGTATAAAATGGTATTTCAGAATTGGTTTAATTTGTGTGTGTCGAACTCAGGCCCTTGTTCTTTCCAGGCAAGCACTTATTCTACTGAGCCATCTCCTTGGCCCTGTGTATCTTGAATGACCAATGATGTTGAGCTTCATATATTTATTTGGCATTTGTATCTCTTCATTTGTGAAGTGTATATTCACCTCATATGTGCATTTTTGGATAGGGCCTTTGAATTTTGGAGGCCTGATTTTGTAAAATTTGTATGTTCTAGATAGGACTCCTTTATATGAAGGACAGTCTGCTGTACTATTGTTATTATGTAATAGTAGAGTTACATCTTACTTGGTAGTTGAATTCTCAACTATATAATTAAATTGTGTTTAGTTAAAAAAAAGTCCTAAGAATGCTCTCTCTCAAAAACTAATCTAATCCCTGGCTTGTGATTCTGGCCTTGCCCCTCGGGTGCACTGAGATAACCACTAAGACTGGGTGTGGTGGTGCACACCTATAATCCCAATGCTTGAGAGGCTGAAAACAGGAGAATCACTGTGTGTCTGTTCTGTGCAGTGAGACCCTGTAGAACCTGTAATAAAGTATATAAAAATAAAAAAAATAAAAATTCCTAATTTATTGCTTTCCTCTACTCTGTTTCCTCTACTCTGTCTCTGTCTTCACTGAGCAATGGGGCCTCAAGTGCATGGTTCCTTTTGTTTCTCCTAAATCTGAATGTGTCCTCACCTTTGGCTTTTGTTTACTGATTTTTTTGCTTCCCAAGTAAGAATTTTTGTTTCTATCCTGGTCTTTGCCTCAACTAAAATATACTCCTGATGTCTCCATGGCTTAGCCTTTTGTGTTTGGTATCTCTGATTGTTGGTCAAGCTTAGTCTGGCCATGAGAGTTCAATACAGGAAGTGGCCCAGTGTCACTTTATTAACATCTTTTTTACTCTATCTTTTTCTTTTTTTGGCAGAACCAGGGATTGAGCTCAGGCCCTTGCACTTGTTAGGGAAGTGCTTATTCCACTGAGCCATCTCTCTAGCCCTTTATTAACATCTTGACTTCCGAACTTCTCTGGAGATTTTATTGTATCCCTCTAACCTGGGTAAGGGCTTGTCATTTCTCTTGAGGATAAACCCATTTAGGTGAATGCCCATATGCAAAATCATTTATCTTCCACTCCAGTTTATACTGTAGATGTGGTTGTTGTCCAAACACTGTGATTTATTAGGGTTTCTATTTAGGACTGTACTTAAACACACTATGCCCTACATTGTGAGACTATTAAAATAAGAAATTCCCATATAATTAAATTTCAAGCAGAACAATTGATGTGGGGAAGGAGAGAACCTTAGCTAAGGTACATAAAATGCTTACTGTTAAAGCCACGGAGCCCTGTGCTGGTGTCATGTCAGGCTGTCCTTGCCTATGAGTAGATAGGCATTGGACACTAAAGCAATACCTCTTCATTCATCTGAGTGCAACATAATAAGCTACTTTAAATGCATTTGGATGATTGCCACTGTAATTTTATTATAATTACTGGGTTAATGTCATGGTCATTTAACAAAGTTTTTATATTTACCTCAGGTACACTATGAGAGGGAAAAAATGAGTACTTGCAAACAGGAACCTTTTACAAATAGGTTTGAAAAGAGCATGTGAAAGAACAGAGTGAAGTGTCCTGGAAATACAGCCATGTCTTTAGGTAGAAAGAGAACAGGATTTCTGTGCCCTTAGTGCACTGGGGAATCTTGGACATGCAGTCAGTGCCGCTGTCATATCTGTTTCTGTCAGGTAAGAAATGTTAGATATTGTAATAATAATCTAGTGATTTAATACAAGCTTCTTACTCTGCCATTTCAGCCTAGACAATACATGTGAGGAGGTGTCTTCTCGCCTTCCTCTTGGTTTCTCTATCTTCACCTCAGAGTCTCAGGAGAACATTAATAGAAAGTTTTGTTAGGGACTCCATTGTCCTTAAAAGGAAACTATCTTTAACAGTGGGTTGTTCTTTGTAGGCTCCTCTCTTAGCCCTTTCCTGTCTGGCTGACTGACTCCAATATTAACTTGGATTATAATAGAAGAGTTTGTCACCTCTTCTATACCAAATCATCATAGTTCAAGGAAATGCTTAGGCTGTTTCTTGCCTCTAATTTTGCATCATTTTATGCATCTTAATTACTGAAGTATTTGTCGTAATAAACACATAACCTTTTTGTCCTTTGATTCTGAATTTGTTCTTTAAAAAATCTTACCCACAGTGTGTAAGTATCCAGTTGCTTGACAAAGAAGTTATTTTTTACACCATTTTCACTACATAATTACTTTAAGGAATTTTAATGATTCATGATATTCAAATTTTCCACTTTTCTTTTTCCTTTAGAAAGAAAACAAATGCCAAGTACATTCCAAATCATAAAAACCAAAAACTTGGGTTAAATGCTTATCTCTTGTGTCTTGTGTGTGTTTTATTTTATTGCTATGAAATTGTATTTCTCTCTCTTTCCTTCTCTCTCTCTCTTCTTTCTTTTTCTGTATCTAGGACATGGTCTACTGGGTCTACAGGATCTCAGTACATAGATTGGACTCATTGTGATTTTCCTGTTTTCAGCCTTCCAGTGCTGGGATTACAGGGGAGCACCACCATACCCTTTTTTTTTTTTTGGCAGAACCAGGAATTGAACTCAGTCCCTTGCGCTTGCCAGGGAAGCACTTAGTCCACTGAGCCATCTTCCTGGCCCATGCCCAGTATTAGTTGCAGTCTCAGTGTGCCCTGCAGGTGGGGCCAGCATGGAATGCTGGGGATGGAACCTTGGCTGCTGCCCTCTACCTAAACAGACATGTTAGTCCTCTGAGCTATCAGGCTGACCCTGAAACTGTATTTCTATCATATTTTTCTGTGTATATTTAAAGTATGTAACATGATGTTTTTATAAAATGATGTTTATATAGTAAAATACTTCCTGTAATCAACCTGATCAATGTAGCCATTATCTCACATAGTTAAGTTTTTAAGTGATGACTGCTTAAAATCTACTTTGTAATTTTCTAGCGTATAATGCATTATGAGTTTCCTGTGTATAATAAAATATTATAGAGTATAATCCTTATGCTGTACATTTGATCTCTACACTTACTAATCCTTTAGGTACAGTTTCACACCTTTTGATGAACATTCTTCCATTTCACCTTATGCCCTCCTCTGATATCCACTATTCTATTCTCTTTTTTTATGTATTTCAGGGTTTTTTCTTCTTTGATTCAACATATATTACTAATTACCATTGTGAGTCTTATTTAGCAATAGTCCTCAAAATTTATTCATGTTCTCACATAAGAGAGGATATTTTAAGGTTAAATAATATCCTAGCATGTGGATATGCATGGATGTGTCCTGTGTGTGTGTGTGTGTGTTTTCCTTATATAACTTGACCCTTAACTTCTTAGCTGGTACATGGTTATAAATGCTTTATTTTTAGTTCTATTGTTAATAATTATCCACAGTATTCACTTTCGTAAGGTTTGTGGTGACTGGCTTTGCTTTGCTTCTTGTTTCATAAGTTCTTTGAATTGGCTATATAAGTATATGCCTGAACTTCTCTGCTAGGTTGTTTCTGATCATCATCTAATGTCCTTCACTTGTTCAAACCAGGATGGTTTGAGTGATTAATACTTGCATCTTTGAGAACCTCACCCATGACTTCATGCCCTAATGGTCATCTGTGTGTGGCATCTGAGGAGGTGAAGGTTTGAAATATGTATGGAGCATGAGATAAGAAGTAATAGTTACCATGTATGGAGCAGAGTATAGAAAACACAAGTTATCTTTTGGAATGATCAGATAAAACTTTGGGGAACTATCCTGCTAGAATATTTGGATTCCAAAGACAAGTTCGTCAGTGTTTCCAAAAGAACATAATTTCTTTAAATTGCTTCATAAATGAGAAATCCTACATTTAAGATAGGCCCTATTTGATTGTTAACTTTATTATTCAGAGCCATTGTTGATTTAAACTTTCTCTTACTCTAGGCTCTGGTAACGTGTATTATGTGAATTATCATCTGCTGCTTATGGTAGGTATACACATTAGCAATACTTCATTTATTACTGTGGAAATGAGTACTCTAAAGTAGGCATAAAATGAATATTTATTACATATTACTTTCCTGTTATAATATTAAATGCTTTCTAATCAATTTATAGAGAGAATATTTTCTTTTTATTAATTTTGAGAAACAAATAGCAATGAGATGATTTCAAAACAGGTTAGTATGACAGTTACAATATTAATACATTGCATATTGTTGTCTTTGTGGTAGTTATTCATAGTAAAAGACACAGACATGATAGCCAGCCCAAACACTATTAGTACAAATCTTCGTTCCCATTCAAATATATATATATATATATATATATATATATATATATATATATATATATATATTTCAAATATATATATTTCACTACAAAATGGCCCTTCATTATATCCCCATTTTTCTTTAGTTTTGTCAGAGATGGGTATTCCATTACCATTTAAATATTGTAGGTGCATAAATTCAGTAAAGTAATTGAATATAGTCCAGTAGTCCATAATAATAGTGGGTTATCTGTAAGTCTGTCAATGTCAATAGTTGTTGACTTGAAGCTTTTAAAGCTCAGCATATTAATATGGCTTTACTTTTTATATACCATTTTTATGCTTTTCTGTGAAATGGTTAAGATCAAGATAAAGCAAGATCTATATAACAAGACATGTAACTTTTGTATATGATAAGGTCAGTCAAGTACCCTCAGGATTTATCTTGAAAGCCTATATTGCAGTTTGAAAATCCTTTGTCCGTGTCAGCCATGTGGATGAGTTACAGCCATTGCTTGACTAATTTGCACTCTGTGAAAGCCTGAAAAAATGTTTTCTCTCTAGGTGACTCTTCTTCGGCATATTATACATCAGCAATTGCTTTCCTCTGTGGCCCAATAATATTCATCAGAAAATTTGGGACACAACTGAGTTGCAAGATGTTACAGTACAGGTTCTCTGGTGTCCTGAGTACTCACTGACCAGGCTAGGGACAAAATGTTGGCTATACTTGTAGCCCTTCTTTTTCTCTAATTTTTGGTCTGAAAAATTAAGTTAACAATCCAGAAGAGAAGCTTAATGATATTAATACCCTATAGTATAGGCAGTTGAGCATAACGTAACTATCTGTCTGAATATCAAACATCTTAGACATTACTTGGAACAAGTATTTTCCATTAATTATTGATATATTAAACTTTATTTATTTATTTATTGAGGAACAAATAGCAATGAGACAGTTTCAAATCAAATTATCAGGACAGATTCAATAATTAAAACATTGCATATTGTTTTCATAGTGGTTTTTTGTTGTACAAGGTACATACATGATATTCTATTTACAAACACAATTAGATCAGATGCCTCTATTCAATGAATTAAGAGAATTTAGCTGTATACTTATCTTTTTTTAAAGCTGAGTTATAATATAGTTTCAATAATTAATACTTTTTACATTGTTATCTTCCTAGGTTATCCATAGTACAAGAAGCTGACAAAATATCCTGTCCAAACACTATTAGTGCAAATCTTTCTTTACATAGAATTATGCAGAAATATTTCATATTTATCCTAACTGTACTGTTTATACAAACACAGAATGCGTCTTTCATTGTATCTCTTTCTTTGTTTAGTCTTGTCAAAGATGGGTATTCTACTGTTATTATAGGTGCCTGAATTCAGTGAAACAATCCAACACAGTCCAGCAGTCCAAAATAATAGAGGGTTATCTGAAGAAGTTGTTGACTAGAACCATTTACAGCTCTGCTTAATAATATGGCTTTATTTTATATGCCTCATTTTTATACTTTTCTTTTGGATGGTTAAGATAAGTATAAAGAAAGACCTATATAATAAAAAATGTAGCTTTTGTATCTGATGAGGTCAGTCAAGTTCCTTCAGGGTATATCCTGTACCCCTGTAACTCACTCTGTAGATCCTCTGTCAGTGTCAGCCATGTGGATGAGTCACAGCCATTGCTTGACCAGTTTGCTCTCTGTGAGAGCCAGAGAGAAAGTTTTCTCTCCATGTAACTCTCCTCAGACACACTATAGATCATCAATCACATTCCTCTGTGGCTCCATAATCTCCTTGATCAGAAAATTTGGGGCACAATGAGTTCCATGATGTTACCATACAGGTTCTCCTATGTCCTGAGTCTTTACTGATCTTGAAAGGCTAGGGCCAAAATGTTGGTTGGCCTTGTGACTCTTCTATTTCTCTAATTTCTCATCTGTGAACTTAGGTTGTTAACTATCCAGAAGATAAGCTGACTAGTACCCTGCAACATATGCAGTTCAGTTTACCCTCACTATCTGACTAAATTCTTTACAGTTGTTGTTATACCTTTCTATTTGTATTTCTTGTTTTGATTTCTTATACTAGGGAGACTATATGATATTTGCACATGTGTGTCTGGTTTATTTCACTTATGAATATATGTTTAAGTGGCATCCACTTCAGTATAAGTGCTTAAAATTTATCATTCTTTATAGCTGCCTAATACTCCACTGTATAGAAATACTAAATATTTTTCAACCATTCCTCATGTGACAAGCATCTTGGTTGTTTCCATGATTTGGCTATCACAAATTGTGCTGCTATAAACATAGGTAGACATATGTTACTATGATATGATGTTTTCAGTTCTTCCAGGAAAATACCCAGTAGGGGAATAGCTGGCTTGAATGGGATTTCCAGTCCTAGTTTTGTGAGGAGTCTCCCCACTGATCTCCACAATGGTTGCACCCATCTACATTCCCACCAGCAGTGGCGAAGGGTTCTATTTTCTCCACATCCTTTCCAACATTTCTTGTTGGTTGATTTCTTTGTGACAGCCATTCCTTCTGGAGTGAGATAGTATCTCAGTGTGGTTTTAACTTGCGTTTCATGGATGCCTGTGATGTGGAGCATTTTTCTATATATTTCTTCACGTCTTTAATTTCATCCTCTGAGAAGTGTGTATTCATCTCAGATGCCCATTTCTGAATTGAAAGAATTAATAGATATACCTAAAGAAGAAATGAATAAAAAATTAAGGAGATTAGAAATATGACGGATTCCTTGAATGAGCAATACAGGAAAGAAGTAGATCACATGAAGCAGAATCAAAGAGATATAGATTTCTGCTTTTGTTTCTTTACTTCCGACTCTGTTAATTCATTCATTTTAGCAGAGCTAGTGTCTTCTGTACTTATCATTGGTGGGTTGGAGGCCTGGAATTCTATTTTTCTCCTTGTCTTTGTCATTTTGCACTGCACTTACCTCTGACCTTTGGTGCGGAACTTTGGTGCAATTACAACCTTAACACGTAATGAGAATCAGGTGCTGATCTATTAAGATTGAGATTATCCAGTTGTGCCTGGTGTGGGCCTAGTTATTGTGTTCAGCTCCTTTTTGCTGCAGCTTTCTGGTGCAACTGTGAGCCTGTGGTTCCCCTCTGTTGTGCCCCTGTCCCATGGAGCACTGTGGGACACCAAAGCTCTCCTACTCACTCTGTGGGCCATGCTTGGCTGGATCAGGGGCCGGAAGAGTCACAAAAATCCTCCTTGGCTGGGCGGGCTTGGGGCCAGGGCCTCCGGGTAGTTCAGGCAGGCCAGGGCACTTTTGCAGGTCTTGAGGGTGGGGGATCTGGATAGCACAGCATACACAGGTAGAAGTCAAAGGTTCTCTCACACTTTCACTGAACCAGGTTTATGTGGGTCAGGGCTGGAAGAGGCACAAAAGTTCTCATTTGCTTGGCAGGCTTGGGGGTAGGGTTCCAGGGAGTTGCAGGGCAGGCCAGTCTGGAGTGGAGCAGGCTGACTGTGCTAGCAGGTCTTGGGGATGGGGTCTCTGGGTGGTGTCGCATGGGCAGAGAAACTGAAAGTTCTCTAGCACACTCACCAGTCCAGGTCAGAGGCTGAAATAGTCACAAAAATCCTCTCTCGTTCTGTGGGCTTAGAGGCAGGGGCTGATATGTTAAAGTTTAAATCCCTATAGAATTTGGAGAAAAACTAAAAACTAAGAAATTAAAAATATTTAAAAAATAGAAATTAAAAGTTGCATATTTTTACATAAAAATTTAGAAATCTAACCATATAATGCATTGTATTCTCGTGACATTTTTTTCTTCTCTCCTGCTTGCATTTATTACCCTTGTCTTTAAAACAAAATTTTATTTGAGAGAGAGTATAGCAGTAATTATAAGAAGTACATATTTAGAAGAAAAGAAAGACAGGCATTCTAAGCATGGCCCTAGTATTACACATTGCTTTCTTCAGCGCAGTTGCTTAATTCATAGGTTTCAATACTTACAGTTACTCAGAGTGAGAATCCTACCAATTAACTGCTTGATTGAAAACTCTGCTGAGCATTCTCAGAATCAATGCCTGAACCATCTTGGGAATATATATGTATGGTTTTTTTCCCCTGTCACATTTCCTAGCTTTTCTCCTTGCCCTCTCTTCCTTATGTAATTCTTTTTTCTTTTGGCCAAACTGGGGAATGAATTCAGACCCTTGCTCTTGCCACAGAAGTGCTTCTTCCTCTGAGCCATCTCCCCTGTCCCATAATTCTTAAGTTCTCGCTTTCCTTTTAATTGTGTTGTAGCATTCTATTATTATTTCTTCTTTTGAGTTCTTACACTAGAGAGATTATACAATATTTACACATGTGTGTTTATTTCACTTATGAGTGTATTTTCAAGTGGCATCACTTCTGTATGAAGACTACGATTTTATCACTCTTTATAGCTGAGTAGTACTCCATTATATAAAAAAATACCTATTCTTTTTCATTCATTCCACAGGTGATAGGCATCTTGGTTACTTCCAAGATTTGGCTATCATGAATTGTGATACTATAAACATAGGCGTACATATATCATATTGATATGATGTTTTCAGTTCTTTTGGGAAAATTTGAGTTGGAGGATAGCTGGTTTGAATGGGGTTTCTAGTCTTAGATTTTTAAGGAGTCTCCACACTGATTTCCGTAATGGTTGCACAAGTCTATATTTCCACCAGCAGTAGAGAAGGCTATCGTTTTCCTCACAATTCATTGTTGGTTGATTTCTTTATGACAGCGATTCTTTCCGGAGTGAGATGGTGTCTCAGTGGTGTTTTAATTTGTATTTCATGGATGTCTAGTGATGTGGAGCATTTTTTCATATATTTGTTACCTACTATAATTTCGTCCTCTGAGAAGTATGTGTTCATCTTGCATCCCATTTCTGGATTGGATCTTTAAATTTTCGGGCGCTATTGTTTTTAGTTCTTTATAAATCCAAGAGAGAAGACCTTCGAGTACTTATTCATTAGGATTTTTTTTCCAAATTTGTGGGTTGTTTTCCACCTTATTGATAATTTCTTTTGATGTGCAAAAACTTCTCAATGAGAGGAGGTCCTAGTTGTCAATTCTTTAAAGTATTACTTGTGAAATTTGAGTTTTGTTCATGACTTTTGGCCCACTTCATGTCTTCAAGAGTTCCTCCTAACTTCTACTCCAGGAGACTTAGTGTTTCTGTTTTCTTGTTTAGATCTTTAATCCATTTTGACTAAGCTTAATGCACAATGATCAACCTGGGTTAAATTTTAGTTTTTTTCATGTAGAAAGCCAGTTTTTCCAGCACCATTTGTTAAAGAGGCTATCTTTCCTCCAGTAAGCATGTTTGGCCCTTTGTCAGAGATAAGGTGGTTGAGTGTGTTTTTATTTGCTTCTGCATTTGTAATCCATTCCATTTATCCTCAGATCTATTTTTTTTTTTTTTTTTGTAATACCATGCTGATTTTGTCAAAGTAGCTTAGTAGTTTAATTTTAAGTCAGGAAATGTAATGCCTCCTGCTTTCTTTGTTTCCCAGGATTGTCTTTGGTATTCTAGGTCTTTTCTGCTTCCAAATAAATTTTAGGAATGAATTCTCCAGGTTTGTTAGGTAGAGTGGCAGTATTTTGATGTGGATTGCATTAAATCTATAGAACAATTTTTGGAGTATGGCCATCTTCACAATGTTGGTTCTTCCTGTAGAGGAGCAGGGAATATCTTTTCATTTTAAAAATCTTCTACTATCACTTTTCAGAGTACTGTGATTGTCATTGAATAGATGTTTGGCTTCTTTAGTTACATTAATTCCTAGGTATTTCATTTTCTGTGCTATTATTGTAGAAGGTATTGTTTCTCTAATTTCTCTCTCAGTGTGTTTGTTATCTGTGTAGAGGAATGCTGTTGAGTTTTGGGTACTGACTTTGTATCCTGCTATGTTACCGAATTTGTGTATCAATTCTAGTACATTCTTGGTGGAGTTTTTTGGATCTTCCAACTAAAGTATCATGTCATCTTCAAATAATGTTAGTTTAATTTGTTCTTTACCTTATTCTTACTTTTATTTCTCTCTCTTGTTTAATGACTCTAGTCAGTTATTCCAGAGCTACATTGAACAGGATTCAGGACAGATATCATCCTTCTCTTGATTCATATCTGACAGTAAAATATTTCAGTTTTTCCCATTTTGAATTATGTTAGCCATTGGGCTGTAATAGGTGGCCTTTATAAGACTGATGTAGTGGCCATTTATTCCAATTTTCTGTAGTACTTTGAATATGAATGAGTGTTGTACTTTAATTTTTTTGGTGGAACCAGGCATTGAACTCAGGCTGTTGCACTTGCCAGGGAAGTAGTTATTCCACTGAGCCATCTTCCTGGTCCTGAGTGTTAGACTTTTTCAAAAGCCTTTACTGGATCAACTGAGATGATTATGTACTTTTTAGATTTGTCTCTATTGATATACTATACTACATATATAGATTTGTGTATATCGAAAATTTCTTGTAACCATGGGATGAATAGTCATAGTCATAGTATATAGTCTTGATGATTTAGTATATCCTATTTGCTAGGATTTTTGCACCTATGTTCATGAGGGAGATTGGGCTGAAGTTCTCCTTTTTGGTTGTGTCTTTCCGTTATTTTCATATCAGTATACTTGCCTCTAGAAACAAATTTCAGAAGATTGCTTCCTCTTCAATTGTATTGAAGAGTTTTAGCAGTATAGGGATTATATCTTCTGTAAATTTCTTGTAGAATTCACCTGTGAATTTATCAGGACCTGGACTTTTCATTGGCAGTAGGTTTTTTTTTTTATTACATTTTGTATTTCTTTGGCTGTTATTGCTTTTTTGTGTTTTCTTGATACAGTTTTGGTAATTTGTAACTTTCTAGAAATCTGTCCATTTCTTCTGTGCTTTCTACTCTGTGAGAGTAGAGATTCTCAAAGTATCTATTGATGATCTTCTGAATTTTCACTGGGTCTATGGTAATTACACCCTTTTGCTTGTCTTTGAGTTTTTTCTTTTTTCTTTTTGATGAGATTAGCTAGGGGCTTATCAATTTCTTTTAGTGTTTCAAAGAACCAGCTTTTTTATTCATTAAATTGTTGAATTGTTTTCTTCCTCTCGATTTGATAAATTTATCCTGCAGTCTTTATGATTTCTTTCTGTCTTTGGGCTTTGGGTTTGCTTTTCTCTTCCTTTTGTAGATGTTTGAGGTGCAGCATTAGGGTGTTTATTTGCTCTGTTTTCCTAATGTGTGAGGTCATACCTACAAATTTACTTCTGAGAACTGCTTTCATCGTATCCCACTAATTCCGATAAGCTGTGCTTGAATTTTCATTGAATTGTAGAATTTGTTCAATTTCTTTTTTAATTTCATCTGTGACCATTGGCTGCTGAGGAGGGTGTTTTTTAATTTCCATGTATTTATGGGTTTTTCTGGTTTCTTTTGTTGTTTATTTCCAGTTTCATTGCAGTGTGGTCAGATAATATGCATGGGATAATTTCTGTTTTCTTGCATATACTTAAGCATGACCTATGGACTACTATGTGGTCTATTTTAGAAAATGACCCATACTGTAACATCATGAAACTCAGTTGTGCCACAAATTTTCTGACCAAGGAGACTGTGGAGCCACAGAGGAAAGAGACTAATGATCTACAGTGTGCCTGGGAAGAGTCACATAGAGAGAAAACTTTCTCTCAGGCTCTCACAGAGAGGAAACTGGTCAAGCATTGGCCGTGACTCATCCACATGGATGACTCAGACAAAGGATCTACAGAGTAAGGTACAGGATTACCAGATAAACCCTGAGGGGACTTCACTGACGTCATTAGAAACAAAAGCTACATCTTTTGGTATATAGGTCTTGATCTATCTTGTTCTTAATCATCCAGCATAAAAGTATAAAAATAATGTATATAATGTGGGATCATAATAAGTTGAGGTGTAAATGGCTATAGTCAACAACTTCTTCAGAAAACTCACTATTATTGTGGAATGCTGGACTGTGTTGGATTGTGTCGCCTAGTTCAGGCACCTAAATTGGTTTAATGACAATGGAGTGCCCATCTTTGATAGGTCTAGACATAAAAAGGGAGATACAAAGGAAGAATCATGATGTGTGTGTATAAACAGTACAGTTAGGATAAATATGCCGTGCTTCTACATAATTCTATGAGAAGCAAGATTTGCACTAATAGTGGTTGGACAAGATATTATGTCGGCTTCTAGTACTATGTACAACCACTAGGACGATAACAAGGTAGAAAGTGTTAATTATTGAATCTGTGATGTAATTAAGCTATAAAAAATAAGTATACAGCTACACTCTCTTAATTCACTGATTAGAGACATATACTATAACAATGTCTGTAAGTATAATATCATATATGCACCTTGTACAATACCAAAACATTATGCAAAGTTTGCAATGTAATAATTTATTGAATCTGTCCTGTTCATTTGTCTTGAAACTCTCTTATTTCTATTTGCACTTCAATAAAAAAAAAAGAAAATGACCCATATGTAGCTGAAAAAAATGTGTATGCAGTTGTGGTTAGTTGGAACATGGTATATGTCCACTAAGTCCATTTGTTCAAAATTCTGATTTTGTTCTGCTACTTCTTTGCTAGTTTTTTTTTTCTGCTTGACCTATCTTTTTGAGATAAGAGGTTGTTAAGGTCTCCTGTTAAGATTGTGGTACTGGATATTAGATGTTTCATCTCTATTAAGATTTGTCTTATATAGTTGGGTCCTCCTATGTTTGGTGGGTACATATTTTTGAGTGTGATCTCTTCCTCTTGATTTTTTCCCCAACCAGTGTACAGTGGCCTTCTCTATTTCATTAGATCATTCTTGGTTTGAATTTGAGACTATCTGAGAACAGGATTGCTACCTTTGCTTTTTTCTGAGGTGCTGGGGCATGTAGCATTGTTTTCCATCCTTTGACTTTCAGCCTATGAATTTCTTTATGATTTAAGTGTGTTTGTTGTATACATCATCTTGCTGGATTTTGCTTCCTAATCCACTGTGCGAGTCTGTTTCTTTGCATTGGTTAATTGAGACCATTTATTCTGATGGCTATAATTCGGATGTATTGTATAGGATTGACTGGTCATTTCTGCTTGTGTTTACTCCTTTTTCTCTTATGTTTTATTGTTTGCACTATTTTTTGTGTTCCTTCCATTCTCATTCGTGGAGTTTTGATCATTTTGGTCCCAATCTAGAACATCTTTTAGTAGTCTGTAGGATTGGCTTTGTCATCATGAAATTATTTAGTTGTTCTTTGTCATGGAAGTGTTTCACTTCTGCATCATACTTGAAAGAGAGTTTTGCAGGACATAGTAATCTTGGCTGAATTTTTTTTTTTTCATAGAGGCCTTGAAGTTGTTTACTCTATACTCTTCTTGCCTTCATGATTTGTGAAAAGTCTGCCCATATTCTCATAATGTTTTCCTTCAAATGTGATCTGTTCCCTTTCTCTAACAGCTTTTGGTATATTGTTCTTGTGCTGGATTTCTGGGATCTATTATATGTCTCGGTGTGTTTCTGATTGAGTTGATATTCCTTGGAGTTCTGTATGCTTTAGTGTGAATGTCGTATTATTTCCTCATATTTGGGAAGTTTTCTTCTATTTCTTTGGTCCATAGACTTTTTTTTATCATTTATATTGAGTCCTTCTTTCTCACTGATGCCTATTAGTCTCACGTTGTTCATCTTTGCATCATCTTACAAGTGATGAATTATGTTTTCCTGCATCCTAGCTGTTTTTAAGAATTTTTTTCTTACCTTTTCACTAGCTGCGATAGTGTCTCCCAGATCTGAAACTCTATCTTCACTTTCACTCAAGTAGTTTTGCAAGCTTGTGATTGAGATTTTAAGTTTCTGTATGTATCTTTGAATCTGCTTCTTGTGATCTATTTATTTCTTATTTTGTTGGTTCAAGGATTCCATCTGTTTTTCTATCCTTTTCTATGTTTTTATCAGTGTCTTCTTGAGAAGCAGTTATTAATTCTTTCAATATAGTTTTCCTTTCTTTTTTTTACTTCAGAGATTATTTTTGATCTAATTTCCCCTTTATGTTCCTACATTTGCTTCTTCAGATGCTATCAATTCACACATTTCTTTTTTTTTATTGCAGAGGTTTTTTCTGATCTAAGTTCCTCTATACCTTTCTGCTATTGTGTCTTTACTTCAGATGCTATTAATTCCGACATTTCAGCTGTGTGATTTCCAGTTTCCTCTGTGCTAGTGTCTTCTGCATTTGTTCTGCTTGGGCTCAGGGCATGAGATTGCATTTTCCTGCTTATCTTTGTCATTTTGTATAGCAATGTCCTCTGACCTTTGGTGTAGAGCTACGAAGCAGTTATAACATTAACACCTACTGAAATTCAGGTGCAGATCTACGAAGTTGATCAATTCATCCAGTTGTGCCTGGCTTAGGTATGGCTGCTGTGCTCAGCTTCTTCCTGCTGTAGCCCAAGGAATTGAACCCACTATACCCCTCTGGCAAGATGTTCTGCTCTTAATTATCTGAGTGGTTTTGGCTCCCAGCCTCTCTACAGGTATGTCAGGTGCAGTGTTTCACACCAGGTCTATATGCTGGTCCTGCTCTGCACCTGAAAAAAAGAGATCCACAGAATAGGACAGAAGTACTTACATGTTGGGCCTGGGCGTGGTCCATAGGGGATCTGCAGGGAAGCAGAGCACAGACGCTCTCCCACACACAGGCTGGCCTGAACTTTTGCTGTGTCTGGAGGGGTCCCAAGAGCATGCCTGAAGTTGTCATTCACACGCCATGTCTGGGCTGGTTCTAAGGGGTTAAGAGGGATCCTAAAAGCACGGCTGAAGGTCTCACTCAGATGCCATGGTTGGCCTGGTGCAGAGGGTGGAAAAATGTTTATTTTGGCTCACAATTTCAAATTTTCCAGCCTGTGATAAATTGGCCTGTTTGCTTGGGGGTCTGTGGTGAGGCATCCATCAGGATAGGAACAGGGAGTAGAGGAGGCCCATTCACTTCAGATCTGAATTCTGACATCAGACTTCAGTTGCTATTATTTTTAACATACATTTGGTGTATAAATATTCATTGTAACTTTGAATGGTAAGTGCTGACTTATTGTCAGATCTGCAATAATTTGTTTGATGCCTATCACTTAATAATGTTCAATAAATATCAGTAGAACAAATAAACTATGAAGTGAACACAAGAGTGGCTGCATGAAATGGGAGTATAGATATATAAATGGGTAGATGTGGAGACAAAACTGTTAAGAGGAAGAATAAACATATTTTAGTTAGAAATTGATACCCAAAATGAAGAAGGAAAGTGCCTGCTTTATAATAAGTAGGGTAGCTGAATTTTATGATTCTCTTATGACTAAACACTATAATTCAAATGTTTTCTGAGTTACAAAATAAGTCTTTAAGCTTGGCTCATACTACATTAATAGTAGCAGATTTGAAAAGAATTTGAAATTCAGGAGTAAAAAACCCATTTGGCAAAGGAGTTATAAGGGTAGACTTTATTGGGGGACTGGACATTGAGGTGTAGTTTTCTAGTAGACAGCCAGAGCCATGAAAGAAAAACTAGACAAGGACTTAATACTATGACTCTCAAGTCATGTCCATCTGGGAAACGTATGTTGCAGCCAGGAGTGATCCATTGTCTGAGCTCTTGCATATGTCTTGAATGCCAGTCATTATGCTGACCAAAAGAAAGACAGTGCTGACTATTTGTTGCAGGTCAGTGAGGAAAAATTCTATAGTAGTAATAATAACTCACATTTATTAAGCATTTTTAACGTGTTTGATATAGTAGTGATTTCATATATTGCTTGATTTAATTCTCCTGGCACTTCTGTGATACAGAGAAGGGTTCAACGATTTTTCTCCTTAGGGGCCATATAGCAAATATTTTATACTTAGTGGGTTATATAGTCCCTGTTACAATTATCTTTCTGCTGTTGTAAGAGAAAGCAAACATAAATAATATATAAGTGAAGTGTGACTTTGTTACAATAAAGCCTTATGATAAAAATAGTGTAGTTGGCAGTGAGATGGAGCTGCTAACCTCAAAAGTACAGCATCATTCCAGCCAATGGCTATAGAATGCCGACCCCAGGTCAAGCATGTCTGTGCCAAAGTTCACTCTCTTCTCCCTTAATCACTCCATTATATTTCTTGAAATCAGTGTTCATAGAGGTAATCGCAGCAGCAGAATGTAGGCTGGATTATTAAGGTAAAATAAATGGCTGTAGACAGGTAGACCAGATGATAAAAAACCAAATAGGATTCACTGGCACTGAAAGTAGCTTGGTAATAGTAGTGATACATGGCAGAGAATGGTCAGGGCCTATGGTAGTGACATAATTCCTGTTTTTTTTTTTTTTTTTTTTTACAGCTAATTAGACCCTGATGGTGGGCTAGAATTGTAAATGCACAGCTGTGTTAGAGTATTTTGGGAACCAGTTCCTATGATCTTGCTTGTTGACTATGGCTACTAAAAAGAGAAAATATGACTACAGCAAGAGAGATAATTTCTGCCTTTGTGAATTAAAGTTGTTTCTCCTCAAGGATGAAAAATTATGTATAGCATGAGTGCGATAAAAAATCTCTTGACCTGATTCACTATCCTGAGAGAGTATTACTGCTATATCAAGAACAGGGGGATATTCCTTACTTGAACCTGCTCTGATCTTGCACTTAATCAGGGCCTCACTTGGATAACTACTTTGTGTATTTCCCCGCAGGAGCTCTCTGTAACGCACAGCACTTCATGCTGCTCACAGAAACACACTTACACTTAAACTGTGGAGCTAAAAACAATTATCGCACTTTTCAAATTAGTGCTTATGCTATTTTTTGGTCATGTTGCCTACTTCTAAGAGATGGCAAGAGGTATAAATGGCTATCTCTGTGAATGGGTAGGAGCATAATCTGCTGATCCCTTCACTGAAAACAATTTCTTTCTTTTCTGAATAGATCCCCTTTTGTATTCGCATTACATTGTTAGCTAAAGCTCTTTGTATATCAGAGACACATATGCATACAGTTGCCCTAACTGGATTGTAGATATATAGAGAGTCAAAGGCAATGTTTCATTTATTTTCTGGAATTCAGGTTAACATAAAGTGGGTCTGTTGCTTGAATCTAATATCAGATCAGGAAAGACCCCAAATCACATGTACATAAAGGAGCGGAGGGTCTATAAGCACTGATAGATTTTGAGAACCATACACTAGAGATAAACATAATGCTTAAGTTTTTACAAAATATATTTATTTACCCCACTGGAGAACAAAGGTAGGTGCACCTTCTTCTGTTGATAAAAGAAATTCTGATGACAGTATTTTTCAATATTTTAGTATACATATCTAAGATACTCCAGGAGTACAGAAAATAAAGGTGCTATAAAGACAGAGATGATGTGATTGTTTTCACTACAAAACCTGAATATGTCAGATACTCATTTATCCTGGCAAGAGCTGTTTTGCAATCTGGGCAAGTGCTAATGACAATCTCAGCAAGTCAGGAACATCTATCCCAGATTTTTCTGTGATGTCTTAGTTAGATTTTATACAAGAAGACCTTGACACAAGGTCTTTGGCTTATTTACCTGGAAATAAAACCATGAAGCTCATGGGAATAAATAGGCATAGTGAGGTAAGGGATGGAGCAAATCCCATTAAAAGGATTATTAATGAGGGGGTTACTACTATAGGCAGATGATTTTCAGTCTTCCTGATAACTGTCCAAGGAATCTTCTAGAAAGCATAATAAGTGCTTTAGTAAGAAACAGCTCTTTGGTCCATCAGTGTTCGTGTAGGATTTGTTGAGGTTTTTCTTGTTCTTTTTCCTGGTACATGAGCTGGTTGAATTTCTAGATAACTGAAATCTCTACATGGCAAAGTGGAAAGACAGGAAATGTGAAAGATGGTAGCTAGCTTACTAGTAATTGTCTACTGTAATGGCAGCTCAACTCAGAGCTGGCTTAGGTACTTTGCTGAGGGCAGAAGAGCAGTAGCATTTACACCATGCTTAGAGCTGGACATGAAAGAAATACAATGTACTGCAGTGCTAAAGACTTGGCTGAAGCACTTGGCTTCTTGAGACAGCACTGGCTGCAAAAGTAGAGAGCTAAAGGAGTCAGCAATATATTGTGATATATTTGCAACAAGTCTTTTAATTTTTAAAGACAACACAAAAAATAGTAAAAAAAAAAGCAGAGATTATACAAAATTTCACTAACTCTAGGAACTGAACAATGGTTGTTATATTGCACATTATTGTCTACAAATCATTTATTTAGATTTCCAGACATAAGCCTATAAGGCTGCTTCAAAATTATAAAAATTTAAAAGGAGAAAAATATTAGGCATTAACTGCTCCTTTCAATAGTCCAGCAGAAATCAACAGTAGAATTAACCTTATACCTGCTCTCTATTTTGTACAAAAGGAAGATTTTTTTTTTTTTTTTTTTACTGAGAAGAAAAAGTATATATTTAGAATTAGTTATCTGGATTCAGTAGTTTAGATGATCCCAATTTTGTTGGCAACACCCAATGCATCATAATCAGGAGCCAGTCGAACATACGCCTTCTTCTCTCCATCAGGCCTGATTAGGGTATTAACCTTGGCAACGTCAATGTCATAGAGCTTCTTTACAGCTTGTTTGATTTGGTGTTTATTGGCTTTGACATCCACAATGAACACAAGTGTGTTGTTGTCCTCGATTTTTTTCATGGCTGACTCTGTGGTCAGGGGGAACTTGATGATGGCATAGTGGTCAAGCTTGTTTCTCCTGGGGGCGCTCTTCCGAGGGTACTTGGGCTGCCTCCGGAGCCGCAGTGTCTTGGGATGGCGGAAGGTGGGTGATGTTCTTATCTTCTTCTTTTTGTGGCTGTGGATGCCTTTCAGCACCGCCTTCTTAGCCTTCAAAGCTTTTGCTTTGGCTTCAGCTTTGGGAGGGGCAGGGGCTTCCTTCTTCGCCTTCGGCGCCATCTTGGTAAAAAGGCTCCAAGGAAGATGTTTTGATCTGGATAAAAATATTCCCCGGAAGACTCATATGTTCTGAGGTGGAGCTTTGGAAGATGGTTGGGTCATTAGGGCACTCTCCTCATTAATGAGTTTGTGGCTGAGAGGGCTGTTAGGCAGCAGTGTCCTATCAGAGGAAGGAGTTCGCTGGGCGATGCCTTTGGTGGGTGTGCTTTCCCCTGACTCATTTCTACTCTCTGTGTTTCCTGACTGACACGAGGTGAGAGCTCTGCTCCACTTTGTCCTTCTGCATAATGCTTCTACTTAGAGCCAGACAACCGAGGACTGAAACTTCTGAATTGTGAGCCAAAATGATCATTTCCCCTTTTAAATAGTATTTTCCAGGTATTTGGCCTGACAAACAAGAAAATTACTGCAGAGAAGAAATTAGACAAATGTCTAAGATGATGCAGCTAATATTGCAGTATGGATAAAAACAATCTATCCAGCAACTAAAACTCAGAAAAGCATTCATGGTAGTTGTGAATCTTTTTGATGTGATGAAGCAGATTATAATAATAACACTAATATGATTATTTTAGAGTTTTATCTTCATAGAGTTTGTGTCAACATGCTTTTCCAAAGACTTTTTCTATCTTGCTTCATTCACTGGGAAATATACTTTTATATTCTTTCTGCAGATGGGGAAACTGAGAATACAGCATGTGAAAAACCATGGCTGGGAAGATATAGAATAAATGCAGTCCAAACACAACTCTCTTCCCAATGTGCCCTCCCTATGGGCAGCAGAAGAAAATAGTGCTATGCAAACAGCATTTTTGTTTCCCTTATAGGCATGTGCTTCTCTGTATTCAATTTCCATTTCATGAAGTGAAAATATCTGTTCATAGAGGTTCTGGGAACCCCCACTGCTGCAAAGGTAAACACACACCTTACTGCACATTCTAGTTTCCTTCATTTAGTAAACATTTGTAACCACCTGCTATTCTCTGGGAAGAAGAAAGATGGAGAAGGAATGTAAAATCTGAGGAAGTGAATCCATGGAGAATTTGCACCCTTTTAAAAGAAGGGTGCACTCTAGCCATTACACCTGTATATGCCTGAGTTTTCACTCAGTTTAAAACAGAACAAAGTTCGGTCTTAGGAAAATCTCACATTGGAATGACTTGCTTATTTATACCTTAGTATTTTGCAATTTTCTCACTCTTTAGAAGGACAATAGTAAAAATGAAAGACATTAATATAAAAAGGTAGAAATATTGACTATATTAGTTGTCCTCATCACCTATGGAAATGTATAGTTCTGCCACAGCAGGTGACACGAGACTATAGGACTGAGTGTATCACTTGCCGATTTGTACCTGGTATCGGCAGCCCCCAAACACACTGAGATGCCCATAATGTTACTTATTTTGTACTAGAGATTGAATTCAGGACCATGTACTTGGTAGGCAGGCGCTTATGCTGTTGAGCTATCTCCCTGGCCTCAACAAAATTTTAAATGCACAAGAGAATATACAGTCAATTAAGTCTTCCCCTTTTCATATCTCAGGTTTTCTCTCTGATGCTCTTATGACAAAAATGAACATAAGAAGGAATTCAGTGTAAGGCTTATGATATTAGACTGCCAGGATAGAGAATGAAAAAGGAAATTTCTCTTTGTGCTTCTTTATTAATTTTTAAAAAAGAGAATAAAATGGTGAAGAGAAAGTGTGAAGAATAAAGGAAACATAAAATAGGAAAGAGAATGGAGAAAGCTCCATTGGTTAAATCTTTCAGGATTTTACTGTTAATGAAGTAGCCTCCAATAATAGCCATATTATGTAATATTTTCTCCCAAATCTTATCAGCGAGGGCAGCTTAACCCTGCTGGATATTCACTGTCTTGCTGTCTGAGAGTATCTGGGCTTCCTGGTTTAAGATCAGTTCTTCTCAGCATGGACCTGCATGATTTGAGTGGACTTAGCAAAGGCTAGTCAGATCTTGCGTGTTAATTGGCCTCCCCCAGTGTGCAAAAGCAGAGGATGCTGTACTTTTTAAAGACTAGGGCATGAAACAGGTGTTTCCTCATTTCAGTGACAATTTGGTGATCATAAGCCTGGCCAGATTACATGGGAGAGAACTACAGATGGATGTGACTAAACAATTGGACCCGTTTCTCAACTCTGGAAGGGAGGTGGTTTGTACACAGGGTGCTGAGCTATGCTACTGATGCCTTGTTGTGGTGATCTAGGAAGGAAGGAGAAGGGAGGTAGGGAGATACTGAACTGGCACTGTCTGGTAAACTATCTGAAAAACCCGTAGAATTATCCATTCACATGCATGGAACACAGAGGTAGGTGGGGAACAGGAGATCCAGGAACTATTTAAAATTGTTGTCTCACATGTTCCTTAGATACAGTTCCCTACTTTGCCTTATTTTTATTTTTATTTATTTATTTATTTATTTTTTGGTGGAAGACAGAGCAAGGAATAAAGATTTTTAAGTGGAGAGTGAGCCAAATAGCTCAACAGATTAAAGAGCCTGTTTAGGCAGATGCAGGGGCAGGGAGTTTGATCCCCAGGCCTGCTGTGCTGGCCACATCCCTGGGGCAAGATGAGAGGGCAGCTAAGACTGGATTTGGTGGTATGCGCGTGCAATCCCAGCACGTGGGAGGCTGTAAACAGTTGGATCACTAGGAGTCCAATCTATGCAGCGAGACCCTGTAGACCCCGTCCTAAATACAGAAAAAAAGAAGATTTTATGTGATTTGATATAAACCTAAAGAATAAGTCTACATTTCCTTGGAAGAATCATAGAAACAGGTAAACATTTCAACATACCACAGCCATTCAGCATATTTACAGTATCCTATCTTTCGGGTTAAACCTAGGAAGAGAAAAATGTCTTTTGTTCTGATTCAGACCAAGTATTCCTGGATGCACCTCCATCACAGCTAGTTAGTTATACTTGCAGCATCATTAAAATTTGATAATTTGTTACTTAATTCTTTGCAAATCTATCAGAGTCAGGGTTCCTATCCTTACTAATAGAACGTTCAAAGAAAAGTTTGTGAGTTCGTATCCTAAGGCGATATTCCCTGCTGATCAAAGCTGCAGGCTTGGTGAGTTTCACAACCTTTCCCATAATGAAGATTTCTGCCTGATATGAATTTCCCAGGAGACTGACCAATCTCTTGTAAGTAATATTTCCTAATTTAAGGCATCATGCTTGTGAGGGAAGGATGGTAACAATCACTGTGCTTCCGTCAGGGAAGGGTTGGTAATAATCACTGTGCACTCTCAGTTTGCCACTTACTGGCAAAACTATGACAATTCCTTATTTTTCAGAAGAAAAAATTAAAATACATTCTAACTAATTATATAAATTATCACTGGTCATTTAGTTGGCTAGTGGCAGTGACAGTATTCAAACTTAGGCTACAGTTGCAGGGTCTGAGTGCTTCCCAGAAGTAGTGCTGTTGGCAAGGGCAGGCAACACAGGAAGGCTGTTCCTGTGTTGTGACCCCTGGACCAGTAGCTTTGGTATCACCTATGAATGTGTGAAAAATGCAGAATCTTGGCCAAAGCTCATATCTACTGCAGAAAATGCTCTGGGGTGAAGGCTCAGCAATTTGTATTTTCTCCATCTTTCTGATTATGGGATGATCTAAATTTATAGTGAATGCTTAAATTTTAAAAAGCTACAGTAAGATATACACTGTTAAGAATCATGAGATAAGTGTGTTTGAAATTGGGTAAAATTAATGGCAATGTATCGTTTACTGTAATAAACTTTTTTAAATTTAAACACTATGCTTTCATCACATTGCATATAGTCAAATTTGAGACAGACTGATTTTTTTTTTTACTTTACAAAAATTGCTACATATTACAGGCTCATCACCGTCTAAAACTATTACAGCAGGGTCTTCTTAAAGGGATCTGTATATATTACATCAAAGTGATCTATAATCAACAAATACTCCAATAATAGCCTGACTATGGTTTCTGCATTTGGCTTAGAGTCCAAATTTGCTCCATTTCCTGACATCGTAACTGGTTTGATGCTTCAGTTTCGTTCTATTAAAATATAGATAATGATGCTTACCTTCTTCTCTCACAGAAATAGGCTAAGAATTAATGAGCTATATTAAACTCTTTCAGTTCCTGGAAGAAAGGCAGTAGATAAACATTATATTAATATTTTAAATAGGTTGAGTATTTTATGTGAAAGAAAGCCTTTTTCATTTATTTTTGTGATCAAACACATTGACTCTTGCTGAAAGAATTTTTTTTTTTTCTTTAAAGGCACCAACTACATTTTCTCAGCACCAAATGGGAGACTATTAAGATAAGAAAGCATTCCTCTAGGTGAAGTACTAAAACTTTTAAAACTCCTGTTCTTACTAGTGATAAAAGGCAGCACAGTGTTGTTCAAGGAACCCAGTCTAAACTCCTATGCAGCTTTCTAGCTCTGCAGATTAAGAATGTTTTGTTTGCTAACCTATAAAAGGTGACAGGATAGCATAGAATTAGTTAGGACTTTGCCTCCAAGATAAGCATTTGAATTCTGGGGTGGGCATTCATGAGCTGCTTGTTACCTTACTTACTTACCTTTCTCTGCCTTCTCATCTATACAACCATCACAGTGACAGGATTAAATAAGAAAATAAATCTTTAGTGCTCATCTTATTGCCTGCCACTGAATATTAGGTATTTTTTTTAATCACTTAAAAAAATCATAGACTATATCCTCCACCAAAGGCCTGGATGATGTGACATTTTAGAACACCATGGGAAATTTCTCCCAAAGCCCCCAGTTGCTTCTTTCTTTAAGGATTCAACACATGTCATGTGTTTATTAATGCCTACTGTGTTCCAGGGCTACTTGAAGCAATGGAGAAATTGCAGTGAGCATAAAGATCTGTGCTTGAAGAGCCTTCATGCATGGAAGAAGGATTTTCTTGAACTTCCTACACTAGTTACACAGAAATGCTCAATGTGTTCTGGTTTGATTGAATGACATTCCTTTTTGTACTGATACATCTTCAGTCTTGACAAAACACTATTTTTCTTAGCTCTTGGCTCTTTAAACACCTAAAGATTTCCCTTTGATCAGTTCTTGAGAATTCTGGTTTGTTTTTTTCTTTTCTTTCTTTTTTTTTTTTTTTGGTCTTTTTTTCCTTACTGCACAGTGAATGAATAAATAACCACAAGAAGGAACTGGCTGTTCCTTCTCTACTTGCCTGAATTGAGCTAAAACTTATTGTAGCAGGAAAGGTGGAGACTGAGGGTGGCAGATTGATTAAGAGAACATAAAGGACATTTGGAAATCTCTTTGTGTGCAGTTGCTAATACCTGTGCACATTTTAGCACAAGTTATTTAAATAATCTCCCCCAGTATGCCTTTGAAGGAATAATGAGTGTAGCTTTAAGTGATTTGATTTACACGTGGAATGAACACTCCATTCTTTTACCCATGTTTGTAGCTATCAGGAAAGGGAATCTGAAGTTCACCTACCTATGTAAGTAGTAATCATCCACTGGGGATACGTCAGTGTTATTGCTTTAATCTGTTTGGAGGAGGGTATTGCTAAAGTTTTCTGGATTAAGAAAGAAAATCTTCCCGAACTTTTTCTGCATGGTACAGGAAAAGTAGAGTGATATCTTAGCTGATGTAAATATTTTAAGCAGGAAGTAGTGTGCTTTTATTTCTTACAACATAAATTAAACATCACAGTAGACATCAGACTGGGAAAAGTTACAGGAATCAAAGGTACTTCCAGCAGTGTATTAATGCATTCTAGGCAGGGGTTCAGAGGGTGATGAGATCACCAGCAGGTATGGAGCCTCAAGTGATTTCCAGACAGCCCTACAGACAGACAGGGACTCGGAAAGGGAAGTGTTTTGGCTTAGGATGCTGTATTGCATCCAGCCCACTTATGTATGGAAATGGGGAATGGAAATACAGGTAGTGACAGGACCAAGGAGTATTATCTGCGGTGCGCAGAAGCGCTGACCCACAGGACATGTTGGGCAGTATGGAGACTAGAGGTGACCAAGAGCAGAGGCTGTGCCAGTGTGCCCGTCTATGTGAGAAGGGGTGTGCATCACATTGAGGAGGCTGGCAGAAGAAGGTCAGTTCCACATTGTTGGGCCAAGATAGAGACCAGAGCAGCATTTATGAAGACATGAGGGTACAGGGGATGTGTTGGTTTCTTGGGGCCCTTATGACAAACTTGGCTTCTTAGAGCACAAAGCTAATCTTTCACAGTCCCAAATCAAGGCATTCTCAGGCTTGGTTCCTTCTGGAGTTTCCGAAGGAGAATCTGTCACATGTGTGTCTCCTACTCTCTGGTAGCTGGCCAGTTACTCTAGGTGTTTATGGGTTTATAGAAAGCATCATACTAATCTCTGCTTTCTTTTGACTCCTTCTTTCCCTCTATATGGGTGTGTCTGTGTCTTCTCTTCTTATGAAGTGGATACCTATCACTGAATTTAGGATTCACTCGAAATTCAAGAAAATCTCATTGTAATATCCATAACTTACTTATATCTTCAAAGATCCTTTTCCCAAATAAAGTTTCACAAATTCTAGAGGTTAAAATTTGGACATAATCTTTTTGGGAGGCCATTATTTAACCCACCACAGTGGACAGAGAGACAGACAAGAGAGCACTTTGGTTTTAATCCTAATACCTATAGCAGTACTTCTACCATTTGTTAAATGTCATTCCTGATTAACACATATTTATGAAAAATGTATGCACCACATTCCTTTGTAAATTCTATGTCTTAATGAAATTGGTAAAAATCTCTGTTCTTAGGAAATTACCCACATTAAGTACAGTCCTTACAGAAATACAACATCCAAATATTTGACATACTTGATGATGAAGAGCCCTATAATGGAGTGAGGTAGGGAAGGGGTAAGGCATCCTAGGGCACAAGTAGGTTACAGTTTCCAATCAGACAGTCCTGAGATGCCTCAGTAAAAGCTACAATTTGAGTAAAGACTTGGAGGAGTTGGGAGAGTAGGTCTCGTGGAGGCTCTCAGAAAATATCTTTCAGCTAAAAGGAACAACAAACTGGGAAGGATTCAATAGGCCAGGATGGTAGAAGGGGAGTGAATGATGAAGGAGAAAGAGTTGCAGGAAGAGATGAAAGGGGGCCATTTTGTGCATGTAAGTCTGGCTTCCTGGAAGAATTTTTTGTTTGAATGTAAGAGGATGCCAAGGGTGATTTTAGGAAGATGTATAACACAATCTAATGCCATGATTATTTATGTAAGTTTAATGAAAACAAATTTGTATGGAGGCAAAGGCAGAGCATGAGGACCACTAGGACAGTTGTCCTAATGAAAGAGGGTGAGGACATGGGGCTTGGAGTAGCTATTAGCTGGGATGGTGCTACCAACTTCATGTATCTTAGATAACCCATTACCATTGCTGGTAATAATGTTACACCCATTTTATAGAGGAAGAAATAGCCTTTCAAGCCCAAAATTTCTAAGATTATGTCACTAACAAATATCTATAAAATGGAATTCATAGCCCCAGAGTTCAAACTTCCAAAGTTCCAGAATTTTTCCATCATAAAAGGATCATATTATCAATAATGATAGGATTACAAGGGTTATATGAGAATGAATGTAAAAATGCTTCATGAATTATAGTGTAGTGTCCCAGTCTCTATCAGTCACCTATATATAGCTATGCAACACAATATATGCAATTTGTTAATGCAAAACCAACAATTTTTACTATCTGTTGCAGTCTGGATCAGATCAATCATGTAGTTGCCTGTGATTCAGCTAATACTTCGAGTAGAGTCACCACACGCTTCTCCAAGTCTTCCTCACTCACGAACTGTGTAGTTGATGCTGGCTGCCTATTGGTTAAGTCCTCAGCTGAAACTACTGGCTGGAACCCCTAGATATGACTTTTCTATGTGACCAGGGCCTCTGCACATCAGGGGGCTAATGCCGAAGCATCCCCATAGGGGAAGAAACAATGCAGCTGGTCTGTGCCATCTGTTAGGATCTACTCTGGAATGTCCTTTAGAATCTCTTCTGTGACTGTCTATGGATAGGGTGGTCACAGAATTTTATGTGATCCAGAGGGACAGGATATATAGATGCTGCCTTTCAATGGGGAGTGACAAAGTCCCATGAACATGGGAGATGGATGATAATGTTATCTCTGGAAAGACGGATGTGCTCTACACATCAGTAGAGGGTATTGCAAATGAAGTTCATTAAAATAAGAAAACCTGACAAGATTAGACAGGTTGGGCCAAGTGCAGTTAGGTACAAATAAACACAGAAATTAAGAGCAGGAAGTTGGAGCTTCCCGTGCTCTGAGCGGAGAAGGAGACAGCACAGCCCAGTGCAGGATAGCAGTCATCTGCCCAGGTCTGGAAATGGCCTCACAATGCTGAATTTTCCTCATCTTTTAAAAATTATTTGTGCCAGAACTGTTAAAAATGAGCCCTGGGTAATATATTTTACTGAAATTCAGGAAAAATAAAAAAGGTAAAACACAGAAGAGCATATCAGAGAAATTATCTACTACAAAAACCAGAAACAATATTGCCAGATTGCTGTGGAGTTATGATACCTGAGCTGAAAATTCCACAACTCAGAGTGTGAATCTTAACTCTAGCTTTTGGGCCTGTATGGTCTCAGAAAAGTTTTTTCTTTCCAAATTGAAAAATAGGGATAATAATGTAATTGTCATATCACACAGCCCAGGGGCTGAAAAATGGTGATCTACCAATGTACAGAAATTTTACAAAAGGCTATCATTTAAAAAAATAGTATGCATGCTGTTAAGTGTACATATTTGCATTTTTTTCAGTAATAAATGTATCTTGAATATCTTTCATGACTTCGGACACAGACAACTATAATATTTATAGGATGCATATCCCCATTAAATACATAAACTAAAATCTATTTAGTAACTTTTAATTGTTGTGTATTTAACCTTTTAAAAACTTTTGTCATACCTAATTTTATATATATATATATATATAATTCCTGAAATAATCAACTTAAGTACTTAGCTAAATATTTTCTTTTCAGTTGACACTTAAAAATAATGAATATTGATAAATTGGTATAAATGGAATTTCTGGGTTCTAAGCGTCCTATTCATTTTTTAAAAATGTATTTGGTACAGGGTCTACGGAGTCTCACTCACTGTGTAGACCTGACTTGTAGTGGTCCTCCTGAGTTCAGCCTCCCAAGCACTGATGACAGGCATACTCCACCATGTGCAGTCTCCACCACTATCTCAGTGCGTCCCGGGGCAAGGCTGGCAGGGCACCCCAGGGAGTGAACTTTGGCGGATTTACTCTGCTTAAGCAGGCATCTTAGTCCCCTGAGCTATCTGGCTGGCCCTTTGTCCTATGCATTTTTTAAATTTCCTTTTTATTATGAAGCACTTCATGTCAAAAGAAAAGTGAAACCTAAAGCATAGTGATATATGTAAGTATTGCACATGTGTAATCAACATTTTGTCACCTTTGCTTTCTCTATTTTTCTTATGTACTTAAAAATACAATATTTATGATGCCATTCTTGGTGCACTACTGCAAGATGACTCAAAATGAAGTTGCATCCCTCTGTGGGCTTCCTGTCTTTATCACACACACCCAAACTATATATTTTTGCCTATTGTATTCTCACACATAACCTATTTCTTAGTTGTTCAAAAAGGCCTTTTGAACTTTTTTTTTTCAAATTGCGTTCCAATCCCAATTATTAGTTATTATATTTCTTTCCTATGCCTCTTAGGTTCATAACAGTCTAGAAGAGATAATCTGTTCTACCTCTTCTTCTCTCCTCTTTAATATCAGTGTTAGAGAGCCTGAGATGCAGATCTTCTCCCCTTCTAAACCTTAAAGTTGATATTGTAAAGGGAATTTTGTTTTGGGTAGAACCAGGGATTGAAGTCAGGCCCTTGCACTTGCCAGAGAAGTGCTTATTCTACGAGCGAGCTATCTCCCCCACCCCTGTAAAGGGAATTTTTCAAAGTAAAATGTTGAGCCAAAAATGCCATGATGAGCTCTCAGCCTGCATACTGGTTGTATTAAAGCCAGGCTCCACAGGGCAGGCAAACCATTTGGATGCCTCATACTTCCAACAGGCACTGCACATCCTCATTCAGTATATATCCTCAAGGTAAGGGTGGTGACTATTCCAGAATGACACACTCATTTAATAGCTTCAAGTTTATGTGTGGAAAGAAAGACATCCCAGAAAACTTGCTTCTTCTTTATCTCCAAAACCAGGTGATAAAATCCTAGAAAATCCTGGTCTAATCTATTACAAAGGGGAATTGATTACTTTGGAAAAGCACTTACACTGTATTCTACTTGGCACTCTGGCATGTGCAAGAGACTGTCTTGTTGGTGGCCTTGCCTATTTTACACACTGCTGGGCAGCAGAGTATGGCCACTGAGAAGAAGGACAGTTTCCTAACCTCCACAATGGAGCTTTTCAAACATTCATGTGCATAAGACTCATTTGGCAATACAGGAAGACTTATAATTACTAGAGATTCTGAATTTGTACACAAAGAGTCAGGAATCTGCCTTTCTTCTAGGTGTTCTATGAGACTGTGACTTAGAAAAGCCAGCTGCCAGCTTTGAAAAAGCCTTGTCTGGGAGCCTGAGCAGTTGGTACCATTGGAAACCATTAATATGCATGACAAAGCTTTCGAATATACCCTGCCACAATACTTACAAGTATCTCATGTGATAGACATGTTTGTATTCATACCTCATAATAGAGAAATTGAGGCTCAGAAAGGATAATGAATTTTCTCAAGGTTGAATGAGTAGCTGAATTAATATAAAAAATATAAGGGACATTTTAGTAAAATGCAAATGAGAAGATACACTAACTGATTTGCAAAGTTTAAAAATTCTTTAAGAAGCTTTTACTACTATCTGGTGAAGGACAATGAATATTTCCCATTATGATCAAGGAGTCATATTTGAAGTACTGTTTATTCTCCATCCCCTTGAAGCAAGGGTCAACTAGCTGTACAGTAAATGAATGCTTGGCAAATAGCACTCAAAGTATGCTTGTTGAGTAAATGAATAAATATATTTAATGTATTACAGTATTCTTCAAATGTTAGTCTTTGTACTCTTACATTGGAGACATATTTCTCTATGGCCCCTCTTGGCTATTTTTCCCATTCTAGCTCTGATTGAATGGAGGCTCAGTTGATCACTCATAGCAAATGAGAATTGTCAAGTGACATTAATTTGCTCTCTCCTGTCTACCTGTTATTGACATAGGAGAAAAATCTTTGCACTATGGCTCTTCCATATGGAGCCCTAGGGCTGATTGTGTCAACCATCATTGTAATGCTATAACCTAGTCCCTCAGAAGCTTAAAGCTTTCAATTTTCTCATGTAAATCATAGCATTTAAAAGCACAGACTTGGGATCAAATATCAGTTCCAATCCCAAGGAAAAGGCTTAAATTCTTTGACTAAAAGTTGTCCATCAAAAGAGTCAACAATAAGCAGCAAGGGCTTTGGAGATATTTTCCTGATTTCAATTGCATATCAACTGTTTATTGCATGAACACAATATGAGGACAATATTATACCTTATATTTAAAATGGTGCTGATAGTAACATTTACATTAGAGGATCAGCAAATGTAGCTAATACTTTAGCGCAGTGTGTAAAAGATACTAAGTATTCCTTAGGATTAGCCATGTTATTGGTATGAAAATGAAATCATCACACTTACTCTTCTGGGAGATTTTTTGAAAGAATATAAATTATTCCAGGCATCTACAAATAGTAACTGCTTTGTACTTTTATAGTTTAACACCAATTTAAATTCAGTTAATTGTGAGTATTCCAGTGCTACTATTCTGTTACTTTTGCAGGAGCAACAAAACAAATGGCCTGCAGTTTAACTTTGAGAAATGTGGTGTCACCTCAACAAATAACCATGCAGTGCTTGTGAGGCTGTTTATGTGATGAGGAGCTCTGAACTCTGTCTACCTTGCAGAAAACAAGCTGTCAACTTCAAGATGAGAATTGATATACATGTTTCCAGTGAGAAATTGTGGTACTTGAAGATTAGACACAATCACCTAGATTTTCTATTCTTTCAACTAACAGAAATGTCAGTGCTTTTGAGTGTTGTTACATTATTCAATTTGGAGAAAAAGATCACAACCTTAAAGATTGCTTTTAAGGTTCCAAGGTGGAATCTTTGACTAATTCATCCTGATGTCATGTTAAAGATGCCCTCTGCCCCTGAAGAGGCTGCAGTGGTAGGGCTTCTACTGGTGTGCATGAACCTCAGGTAAACTGATAATCTGTATTTTCAGTAGTGATATCAGTACTCATGTATGTGTGTAGAAAAATATTTCCCAAATACTGAAAATATTTATTTGCTAAATATGTCAATTCTACATCATGGCGTAGGGCAATGCTTCTCTAGTTCAGCTACATCTTAGTCACCAGTGAATTTTGAGGGAAGGAGTGCTCTGAATTATGGGGTTCAGCCTTGAGGAACCTGTTGTGAAGATCTCCCTGAGCAGAAAGTAGAAGAGCATTTATTCTCACTTGCTGGAACTGCTTTTGCTGTGTATGGAAAGTATGGCTATTGTCATAACCAATGATTGTGTGGTTTATGTACCAGAAAGGTATTTCTCCCAGTTCTGGGGACTGGCAGTCCAAGGTCAAGGAGCTCTTGCTGGTCTGAGACAACAGCTCTCTTACTATCATGGTTCATGGTTTGTTTCTGTCTGTGACTTTTCTGAGTTGAGTGTCCTCATTGTCTATTTGCCAACATCGACCCAGGTAACATCCTGGTGAATGAATTGTAACTTTGGTAGTTTTTGTCTCCAAGAATCATTATATTTGGAGGTTCTGGAAGATCAAGACTTCAACACATATATTTTGAGGATCCAAAACTCAGTAACACTGACTCCTTCTGAGAGAGAATGTATGTGGAAGATACTTGAAAGACTTAGCCATTTCAGTAGCCAGAAATACTGATTGAAGAAATAACATTTCAGCTACTTTTTAGCAGGTACATTTTAAAAACCTGGAGTAGAAATTGAGCATATGTCAGGATCATTTCAAGAATTCAGAAAAACACCCAGGTTGCTGATTCTGGAGTTGAGTGAGGCTCCCCAGTTTTGCCTTTCCATAAAGAGACATCGCTAACAACGGGGAACTTATCAGCAGTCCTCCCTGACAGGTGGGAAAGGTGGTCAGGTGCTCCTTCTGTGCATGCAGAAAGTATTGACCGATATGAAGAGGTACTGGCCCTGGTGTCTGTCAGTCTCTTTATAGATAAAAGTGAGTCAGAGCAATGAGTTTTCTACCTGTGCTAAAATATTGAGGACAAAATTAATGTATTTTCTCACTAACAGAAAAACATCACTTTGTTTTATCTTTTATACTTTACACTTACTGGATTTTAAAGTTAGTAAATTGGATCTCATTCTTCCCACCATAGTAGTCTCCATTGAATAGCACAATGCTGGATTTCATGAAGCCAATTTCCCAGCCCTGAGGAGGGTTAAAGATAAAACGTTCTTCCTTTGGGGATAGAAAAGAAGTGGAAGGACCCCAAGTCATGTGATTCAACCTGCAGGCTCCTGAGAAAGAGGCTTTCTTCTTCAACCAGGCATCCAGAGGCACAGGTGACTTTTATGTCAGTCATGTTAATAAACATAAACAAAGTTTTTCAGAAGAAGAAATCAATAACTTTCCTCAGAAATCTTTAAAGCACTTATGAGGTTGAACCTTTTTGGCACATTAGCATTCCAGATCTTGGCAAGTTCAGGTAAAAACATAGGTTCTAAGAAAATGTAGTGTTCGTTATATTTAAGTTGTACCCAGGTCTCCTGTGAGTGAATCTGCACTCTGACATTTCCTGCCTCATCCAGAACAGGCTGTGATTAACTAATAAGCAATGTTTAAAAGTCTTGCTTATGATAATGGGACAAAAAGTTCAACTCAGTCTTTTTCCTAATGTAACACATTTCAAATAACACCTATTAAGATCTCAGGGAGAATTAATATGTGAAGAACTGCTACCAGGCATGAGGTGACAACTAACAGCCTTGTAAGTGGCAGGAATTTTATTTATATAATTATACATCAGACTATCCTTTTCTTATGTTTTGTGCTCATTTTAAGTTACTATTTTCTTTTTTGCTCTTCCTGACTAGTTACCCCATGAGGTCCATTGGAAAGTATCTCAGTCTAAACAGGATCATGGTGAAGGCTTCTTATTTAACATTTTAATCTTCAGCTGTTTAACAGGCAGAAGCCCAGAGTTTGCACCAAGGACAGCCAGCTTGTGCAGCAGCTAAGTCTGCATGTGAGATCCTGCCTGGATTTCTGCTCCTCTATGTCTTGTATACTCAAGCTCAACAGTTAAGAACTTTTTTTGTTAAAAACTGATATAGGGAAAAGATTCACAATTCACTGCAGTTAACAAAGAGGCAAACCTACCAGAGAATTTTGCTCCTTTTATCTTTTTTACAATAGTCACTCGCTGTTGGGTTCGTTAATAGTGCAGCCATAAACCATCAACTTCACAATTTGAAATTCCTGCTTAAGAAATGCACATATAATTGAAGAGACGGTCTTGTTGAAATCTTCACTATACTATTAAAGGTCTACCCAGGTTCAGTGTATATGAAAGTGGCAGGCAGCTCTTTGGGTGCTTGACTGAAGACATTCTCAGTAGCTGAGGAACAAGTTAGACCCTTGGAAGCTCGTAGTAAGGGTTATTTTGCCAGCCAAGCAGAATTTAAAAAGTTAAACATGGGCTGGGGGATAGCTCAGTAGAATAAGCGTTTTCCTGGCAAGAGCAAAGTCCTGACTTCAATCCCAGTACCATAAAGTAAAGTAAATACAATAAAGTAAAAAAAAAAAACTGTGGTACTGGGTTTCAGGATAAATCCTGAGGGGATTTGACTAACCTTATCAAATACAAAAACTATAATTCTTGTTACATAGGTCTTGCTTTATCTTGGTCTCAACCATACAGCAGAAAAATATAAAAATGAAATATAAGAAGTAAAGCCACATTATTATGCTTTGCTGTAAAAGACTCCAGTCAACAACTTCTGATACTGCCAGCCATACGGAAAACCCAATACTATTATGGACTACTGAACTATTTTGGAATATTTTGCTGAATTCACACACCTACAATATTTAAATGACAAAACTAAACAGAAAAGGGGACACAAATGAAAAACTATTTTGTCTCTGTATATTCAAAATAGTTAAGATAGATATACAGATATATTCTCTTAATTAAATCAGTAGAGGTATTTGTTCTTATAGTGTTTGTAAACAGGATATAATGTCAGCATCTTATATAACAAATAACCAGTAAGAAAACAATATGCAATGTATTAATTATTGAAACTGTCCTACTAATTTGATTTTAAACTATCTCATTGCTCTTTGTTTCTCAATAAAATTATGGGAAAAACAAAAAAAGTAATTTAATAGGCCCTCCCAAAAAATAAAAAAATGTGAAAGAGATTCAAGAAATAATAAAATAAAATAGAATAATAAAAATAAAAAGCTAAATTTGTGGCACAGAAAAACTACAGTGGCTAGGTTATTTTCCTGGGTTCAAATCTTGGTTTGTTATTGTGGGAGTGAGCTCAGCAGTACAGGACCTGCCTAGCTTGTAACCAAGGTATAAAAACATAAGGTACTTGAATGTCTAAATGTCCTCATATTTTTTATAATTAGTGGGACTTGATATTAATGATATGAAGACAAAATTATATCTTTGAAAAATTTAACTTTCTGGCCACCAAGAACTGAAAAGAAGGATGAAATTATGGCTTTAGACTAAAATGACAGCTACTTCGCATAGGTCCATATCCAAATTATGCACTCCTTATAAAATTCCTCAGCCTTGATCTTGCTGTTATGGTTTTGATAAAGTAGGGATAAGGTATATTCCTGGAATACATGGGTTTTTTTCTATTTATTTATTTATTTATTTATTTATTTATTTGGTGCAGGGTCTTATCATGCAGCTCAGACTCATAGTGATCTTCCTGTCTCAGCCTCCCCAGTGCTTGGATTACAGGTGAGCATCACCATCTTGGAGCTGGCACAGCACACCTGGGGTTCAAGGGCCTGCAGGCATGTGATACTTGGGATTGAAGTCAGGTACTCATGCTTGCCAGGCAGGCCCTTAGAATGCTTAGCACTTTCCCTAACCCTGAAACCTATGTTTTTAAGATATTTCCCTAAATGCATCTGGTCCCTATGTACTGTATATTTTCTGTTTTGTCCTCCAGATTCATACTCATTATTTTCCACTCTGCCCCTTTATCAGAAATCCTAACACTTCAGCTTCCCTGAACAACTTGTGTCATGGTTAGATTCCACTGGAGGGAGCCAGTGGGAAGCCCTGGCAAAGTAGGAGAAGAGGAGGAGAAAGGTAAGTTGAGGCAAAGAATCAGGGTTAGTGGTGGCAGGTGATGACTAGGGTATGGCAGCTGGTGATAGATGAGGAGACACATGCCTCTGCATGCAGACAAGCTTTGCACTAATCTCACCCCATTCTATGGCTTGAAGTAAAAGCAGAAAGATCTCAGACCTGGTCATCTCATTGTACCTCAGCCCACTGTTTGCTTATGATGCAAGCAGGAGTGATCTCAGTCCAGTGTAAGTTGATTTTGTCCCCAAGACTTGACTGAAGGTCATTGAGACCCTCACTGACTTGCTAAAAGAGACACCCACTTGAGCATCGGTTTAAACATTGAATTATATGAAATACGGTGAAGTACAAAAGCACACATACACAATGATAGCTTCATATTCATGAGTAGGTATTACGTGATTGCTAATCTGCTTTACTATATGCCAGTGTTTCATAGAAAATAATATATAATTTCTGTGCACCCAGCCATGGGGTTGTTCTCTTTGTGGAATAATCTCCTTTACTATTCTTTTCTGGGCCACTGTATGGGGTAACTCATTGCCATATCCTATATAGGTCTAATAATTTCATTTTCTTCACTAGTTCTCACTGTTTGCATGTGATTTCCACTATAGGTCAATGAACCCAGGGAGCTGGTGACACAGTTGGAGTATCTTATTCCTTGAGTTCTTTTATAAGGCAACTGCGTTAGAATGGCTTGTCCCCTTCATCAAAGATCACAGCTCTTTGGGAGGCATCTGTTTCCACATCTCTTTCCATCCAAGTTCTGACAAGTGTTCTCTCTCCTTGCCTCTTCCAGCCAAAGAGTGGTGACAGCTATGTGGGCAACAACACCAGGACCTTTGTATAGGTTTCATGGTTTTCTCACAGCCTGTGAAATAATTCCTCTAGTAAAACTTTCCGCAGTCTTCTATTTCACTGTGTCATTTATTTTCTGCTCAATCCCTGCTTAATAGATTTTGCCTTATTCATTTCCCCAAACTTCAGTGGGCTTAGAAGATCTTTAAGGAATCTCTCATGACCTGCATTCTGACTTTATTCACAGCTCACATAAGTTTATATTTCTCTCATTTGTCAGGGGGAATTCTGCCATGATTGATTTCTCTGAGGTAAAAAGAGAAGGATGGAAAAACCAGCTGGAGTTCTAACATTTTCTTTCTAACATCTGCCTCCTTGTGTGAATTCTCTAAAGAAAGACTGGCTGAACCCAGATGGCAAAGAACAAATAAGTCAAGGAAGAACCCAGGGACAAAAAGACTTAAAGAATTCTGTAATTTTTATTCAAATTTGATACAATGTGATTGAAATACAAAGAAGTTTTCTGTCAAGGAGAAACAAGCAAAGGGACCTTAACTCCATCTGTGTTTGAGTTTTAAGCCTCTCTATATTTGCATGGTTAATTAATCCTTTAAAATGATGACTAGTAGGCAATTTATGTGGATGGTACAAGGAGATAATTGGTAATATTGTTACACAAAATCTTTTGGGCAGAAATTATGCCTGTCTTCTAAAAATGAACCTGTAGTATTTGAAGGGAGAATTCTAGTGCCTTGAGCCTCAAAGGAGTTCAGTCTGCTGATGTCAGAATTAATGAATAATATGGAAACTTAAGTGTAGGATGGATAGAGTGAAAAATGCATTAAAGATTAATGACATTACACTAGTGGGAGAATCACATTTGTGAGTGATCAAAGACTCTGAGGCTTTCATCTGCCAGTGCCTGGGAGAATGTGGAACAACTTGGAATTTGTCATATTCCCTTTGGTTAAATTTAATCAGCCTGCTATTCAGCAAGACACTCCAGCTCTGATCTGATCACTCATTCAACAAATATTTTGGGAGCGCCTACTCTGCCTCAGACATTGGTTAAAAATACAGGACAGTGATAAGCCACAATATATACATTGCTTTATGTGGAGATTACACTGTGGGAAAGTACATAATTTTCTTTCAACAACACAATAAGTACACACTTATTTTCTTAGGGAACTACAAATGAGAAACCCTCCAGTGTCAGTATGCCCTAAACATTGGCTGAAGTATAGTTGTTTTTTTTTTTTTTTTTTTTTAAAAAAAAAGCATTTTAAATGTGGAGATGAATCCTTCCCAAAGTCATCAGCATCCTCAGAGCCAATAAAACCCAATAAACACTAAAAAGCAGAGAGGAAATTGTGGGTCAAAGTCCGGGCCACCTTATCTGTGGAGGGAGAGGGAGAAATTCTCACACATAATCTATAAAAGGGAGTAATTCACTGAGGGTGAGAATGAGCATTTGACAGTGGAGTTTAAGCAACAAAAGTGAAGCAATATTTGAAAGGAAACCATGGTTTCACTCTCAGAGCAACTCATCTGGAGTGGATCTGGAATCTGCTGCAGAAGCTTCGCTAAAGTTGCTGTAACTGAAGTGGGCTCTGACTAATGTGGAGGCCAGGGCTGGGAAGTCATGGTGGAAGGCTGTTCACGTGAGTAGGTGTGTGGGCTGAAGAACTCGAACTAATAGGATGATGAGGAGGAGGGATATTATAAATTTTCTAGTACAAGACTCAGAAGCTAATCCTACAAAAAGGAATTCTCACCTGTATCTGAAAATTGATAGGTGAATATTATTAATGATTCTAAGAAGAAATAACACCAGAATTATTATTTTAAAGCTCTTTCCTCTTCACCACATTGTGTAGTAAAGACTGTAGCGCATAAGGGTGGGTAATGCTCCAGGAGAGAGACTAATGGCTGAAGCCCTCTGAGCAGAACACCACCAAATCAGAAAGAGAGAGAGAGAGAGAGAGAGATCCTTCAGAAAAGGAAGTAAACTAGCCGGGCGTGGTGGCGCAGGCCTGTAATCCCAGCACTCGGGAGGCTGAGACAGGAGGATTGTTGTGAGTTCGAGACCAGCCTGAGCTACAAAGTGAGCTTAAGGCCAGCCTGAACTGCACAGTGAGACCCTGTCTCAAAAAGACAAAAAAAAAAAAAAAAATAAAAAAAAAGGAAGTAAACTTTGTCGGATGCTTCAGGTACATTGCTTGCATTGGAAAAGGCAGAGAAAAACTCCTGTTGCATAGACACACATTGATTTCTTAGTAGAGGCATTTAAAAATAAAACAAGAAATTCATAACACCAAAACCACCACAACATTTTTAAGAGAAGGAAATGAAAAACCACAGGTATCAATATTCAGTCTATTTTAGAATGAATCCACAATAAACTTCTCTCAGATCCTCCACTCTGCCTTATTCTCTCACCATTGCACCTCACGAATCACTTTTGATCTGTTTCAATCTCTCCCTCTAAAGCAGCTTCTGCCCTCTCTTCCTTTCATATTTTCGTTTGGCTAATTTTGGTGTATTTCAAATGTTTGCATTAGTGACAGACTAACAAGAATCACAGCCTCATAGCTATGTAGAGCACTTTTAAGTGAACAGTTCTTTCAATTTTCAGAAACCTATAATATAGACATTTATATTCTCACTTGCAGATAAAAGAAAACTAAGATTTAGGCAAACTATATCTCTTGGTCAAAAGTCAGTAATGGTAGTGCTAGCAGGTAAGCCAGGGCAGCCTCCCCCCAAAAATTACAATATGTCTTGTGGGTGGCTAGACCTGTACGCCTATGATTCTTTAACTTCAGATTAAATATCTACCACCTAGAGACCTTATTCAGTGTAGATTTTCACTTTTTGAACCTGGGAAAAGAAAATATTTTGCATTTCTAGGAAGTTCCAGGGTCATGTTGCAGATTGATGGGCCCCACACTGAGTGGTAAATTTAATACTTGAAATATTGAACAAATATCGATTTGTTTGTTTGATTTTTTTTGAGACAAAATCTCACTAACTTACTCAGATCGGGCTTGAATTTGTGATCCTCCTTCTCAGCTTCTCAGAGTGCTGGGTATGCAGGAGTGCAACCACTACGTCTGGCTTGTAAATATTTACTGAAGGAAATAGTTTCAAGAAGAACACTTTTAGATGTATGCACTGGTGATTTCTTTCTTGCTGTCTGCACTTCTGCTCATCTGTGTAGGAATTACTTGGCCATGCACTGATGAAGCACCGGCTGAAGGTAGCAATGGTCTACATGGAATGTGCAGAGATGAGTGAGATGCGACTGCTCTTCTGGGCTGGGCACCTGAGCAGGCTTTGTCAGGTGAGCACAGGCTGTGACTGAGCAGCAGCTCCTGGAAAAGCTACAGCTCACCCAGGGTGCTTGTGCCACCACTAGCCACTGATGGTAGCTGACACTCTCAATTTTTTTTTAAATTTTGTTTTATGTGTTCAGTACCTGGTTCCACAAAAAAAAAAAAAAAAAAAAAAAAAAAAAAAAAAAAAAAAAAAAAAAAAAAAAAAAAAAAAAAAAAAAAAAAAAAAAAAATACTGACAGAGTAAAAATTGGAGTTAAAACAAAAATTATAAGTGATAAAGAATTTCACTTAACAAAGTAACATGAATTTCACAGTATTTGTTTTAATGCATAGTATTATGCTATAACCAATTATTCATATTACCGGACATATGCATGCAAAATTGGAAGAAGAAAGAAAAAATATGTAAGAAATTGACAGGAGAAACAACTGAAAAAAGGAGACAAAACAAATTAAGCATTAAGTTCTCCTTTCCATATATCAGCAGACATCCTCAGTGAAGTTGTACAAACCATCCTGCTTACATACATAGTTACATTTCTTTCCCTCACTCCGTCTCCTGTCCTTCTCAACTCAGTAACTCCTTCTTTTTGAACAAATTTATTCCCCTTTCCCAGTATCTATTGTAACCTCCAAATTCCATTTTCTATTTTAGGTTCTTGCACTACGGAGAAAGTATGACATTTGTATATGCAGGTATGACTTATTTCAAAGATTGTAGTCTCTAGTTGAATCCATTTGCTGATAAATGTCCCAAATTTATCCTGTTTTATAGCTGAATAGTATTCCATTGTGTAAACATATAGCATTTTTTTTATCCATTCCTCAGTTGATGGGCATCTGAGTTGTTTCCAGAATTTAGCTATGACAAATTGCACTGGTATAAACATGGGTCCACATATATCACTGTGGTACGATGTTTTCATTTCTTCTGGACAAGTATCCTGGAGGGCAATAGCTGGCTTAAATAGGACTGCAGTCCTAGATTTTTAAGGAATTTCCATCCTGATTTCTGTAGTTGTTGTACCAGTTTGCACTGCCACCAAGAATGGAGAAGGCTTTCTTTTTCCCCACAGCCCTCCACAGCTGTTATTCGTTGAAATTCTTGATGTTAGCTGTTCTTTCTGGGGTGAGATGGAATTTCAGTGTTGTTTTAATTTGCATTTCTTACACCAATGAGGTTGAACATTTTTTTTTTTTTGTCTTTTTTTGAGACAGGGTCTCACTATGCAGTTCAGGTTGGCCTCGAGCTCACTTTGTAGCTCAGGCTGGTCTCGAACTCACAACAATCCTCCTGCCTCAGCCTCCCGAGTGCTGGGATTACAGGCATGCGCCACCACGCCCGGCTCATTTTTTGATATATTTATTTGCCATTTGTATTTCTTCATCTGAAAGGTATATATTCATCTCAAATGCCCATTTTTGGATTGGGTCTTTACATTTCAGGGGCTTGATTTTTAAAAATTCTTTACATGTTCTAGATAGAAGGCCCTTGTTGGAGGGACAGTTGCCTAGAATTTTTTCACAGTTTGTTGATCATCTTTTTACTCTATTGCCTGGGTCGATTGTGTGCTGTCTCCTTGAGTCTCCTCTATTCCCTTCAACATCCCTGTACTTTAGATAATATTGCTGTTTCCTTTTCATAGATGACACTGTGCCAGAGAGCAGTAAACTGCCTTACTAGAGGAAGTTAGCTAGCGAGGAATTAGAGCCCTATTTCTTAATCATTACTTTCTTGTACCCATCTCAGATCATGTAGTAAAGAATGAAGAATTGGAGATGGGAAGTGGGAAACAATGAGACCTTTTGTGTTTTGTTCTTGTTTTAGATTTTGGAAAATATATAAATGGAACATACAGAAAATCGTGTCACAAATATTCAAATAAAAACATCGACAAAGATTTTTTTTTTGTCTTGTGTATTTTTAATATAAAATAAAATAAAGCATCACAGGTTAAGTTTGACATTCCTTTAACTACTAATGAGAGATCTCTCTTTTCTTATCCTATTCTGAGTTGAGGATGTATATTGCTAGATAATGTTTTGCTCTTGCAAGAAAATATTTGCCTTCAAGATGCTTCCAGAACTATTTCATTATATTACATATACACAATTGTCATAATGAGAGTTTACTTTTTTAAAGAGGAGCAATGCAATACAGGAGAGATTTTATATTTTGTAATGAATCACCCAAAGTGCAGGAAGTCTGTTCATAGGTTGAAGATCAAAGAATCCAGTTGAAGACCTGGATCCTAGTATCCTGTAAACCTGGAACACATAATAATGCCTCATAGAAGACTACAACAATGTCTCATGCAAGACCACTTCATGGATCTACCCTGGTAAGACCCAAGGGATGAAGACTCTGTGTTGGCAGGCTGAGGGACCTTCACTGGAGCCGGGAAGCAACACTCTATGGACTAGGGAGATGGCTCAGTGAAATAAGTGCTTCCTTAGAAAGCACATGGACCTAAGTTCAATCCCTGCATCTACTCAAAAAAAAAAAAAAAAAAAAAAAAAGGAACCAGAGCTCTCCTAAACAGTACCATAGCCATTTGCAGTAACAGTGAGGTCCCAAGATCCTCCAAAGATGGGGAAAGCTGAGTTCTCATCAGGAAAGCCAGTGTGACAATCTTTCCCAGGAGACTGAGCTGGACACTATCTTTCTAGGGCCAGGAAGTGATGCTCCAAGTCCACACTAGAGGTTCCCCAAAGTGAACCATAGCGATTTTAAGTTACAGTGAGGTTCTGAACTCTTCCTCCAGTGAGAACAGTCAAGTTCACCAGATAAGTCGTCCTGACAAGGTCCTCCAAGGGAACCAATAGCTTCTTCCAACTTCTGACAGCACCCAACAGCGGTCCCTAACAGCATCTCTTCTTCTCCAATTCTGCCCCTTATGCTGCTGGCAACAATCCTCAGGGTGGCCTCCCACACCCTGCATCATGCTAGTTAAGTTCAGCTTGGTGAAACACATTGACTACCATGTGATAATCCACCACACACACGCATATTTACGTATATTGTATTGTTTGAGTGTTAAAATATTCAGAAATTATAATATGTTGGTGCCATATGTAACCATCCACAATGTTTGATTATGATTTGATATTATGTATGATATTTGCCTATGGTGGATCACACAGGCATACTTTTCATATTTGAAATTCTTCTGCATTTCATCTTAATGATCTCTTTTGCTACTGATAGATGTTTAGTTTGTTTATTGTATAACTTCATGACTGCTGTTATAAACATTCTTGAATAGTCTTCTGAGCTATAGTACAAGAAGCTTTATAGTGTTTACACATAGAAATGAAATTGTTGGATTATAGATTATTATGTTCCCTTTAAAATTACTGATTTGTTGCCAAATTGTTCTCAAAAGTGCTTGCAGCAACCACAATCTTACCAGAAGCATGCACTACCATCAAGACTTTGTGTACTTATTTTCCCCTATTTAAAGAACATGAAATAGTATCCCATTACTACTTTAATTTATAGGGTTTTTTTGAATTTGATCTTTTTCCAAATTAACTATTGTATTTCCACGTTGCCTGTTTCATAACTTTGAATCACTTCCTAACTCCATTTGTAATAGTTCTTAGCTAGTCTTGAGACTGTTTCCTAATTGTATTGTATTTCAAATAGTTAGCAGGAGTCTGTCAATGGTTTATGTTATAATATCCGCAATTTGATACTTTCCTTTTGGTTTAGTCATTGTTTCTTTTGAGTTTTGTACTTTCCCTCTAGGAAGGGCTTCTAAGGTGAGAGGCAGCACAGCAGATGGGTAGGAGCACTGTTTCTGCAGTCAGCCTGCCTGAGATGGAAGCTGAGTTGCCTCCTACCTTACCTATCCTCTGCAAATCTCTTTCATGACAATGCAAGGATGTGATCCATCAGTCCAGTGTTGAGCAGTTGAAGTGGCTGGTGGAGCAATGTCATCTTTATTAGGAATGACGGAACTCCTTTTGTGGCCCACTGTGTGTCATAGGCACTCATTTGACATTGGTTTTTGTTGCTGGTGCCTCATCCTTGGACAAGAAGTTCAGGTCATATCATCTCCTGTTGGGAATGGCCACCTATACATAAGGATAATAGATGTAGGTAAGAAACTCATTAAATCATTTCATATGTATCACTAACTTGCTACATTATTTATGCTCATTTCATTAATTGCTAATTTTATTTATTGATGTTCCTAATTAGACTCATAAGATTAATTCTAGCTTTTATTTTTTGTGGAACCAGGGATTGAATTCAGGCCCTTGCACTTGCCAGGGAAGAGCTTATTCCATTCAGCCATTCCCCAGACCCCTTAATGTTAACAGTAGTGGCTGGCCACGCATCAAAAGCTCAAAATAGAATTAAATGTATTATCAGGAGATATTTACTTTGGATTGGCGGTCTCACTATACTACTCTGCCATATGCATACAATGAGGTCAATAGAACCTGTTCTATTTTGCCTAATGAGTTGGAAGATTAAGCTAGTCTTCACGTTCTAAAAAGTAATTTGTATTTTGGTGGCCAAAAGTGTGGACAGCAATAGGTGAAGAAGCAAAAATGTGTGGAATTTTTCTATCTCCCATCCCGCATTAGGTGGTGAAGTATATGAGAACAAAGATTCTCCCTGGCTTAGTTATGATGGAGCTTAGATTATTTTGGATAAATAGAAGAGTGTAAAGTTTTTTTTTTTTTATCGGAATAGTGTGGACTTTAATCATGATCTTCACTTGTGATACAGGAGAATGTGCATTTAAATTCAATCATTTGAGATCACACACACATATGATTAATGTTTAAATTTTAAAATTATTATTGTAAAATTATATCACCAATACTCCCTAAATTATCTTTTCAAGTGTGAGTAAAAAGATTCCTTAAAAAACTAGAATTAGAGGTCCCATTCAACCCAGATATTAAAAATTACCAACCTGGGTAATTAAAAATTACCAACCTGGGTATTTTTCTAGAAGTACTGAAAACATCATACAACAGTAATTATATGCATTCATGTTTGTAGCACTACAACTTGTCGTAGCTAAATTTTTTTTGCACAACTGGGGACTGAACTCAAGACCTTGCTTTTGCCAGGCAGGCACTTATTCTACTGACTTATGCTACCCCCCCCCCCCTCATAACTAAATTTTGGAAACAACTCAAATGATATTCACTGAGGACTGGATAAAAAAGATGTATTTTTTACACAATGGAGTATTTATTACTCAGCTATAAAAAAGATAAACTCAAGATGTTTATAAGTAAATTGATGCAACTAGAAGCCATACTCTCAAGTGAAGTAAGTGAGACCAACATGTGTAAACTTCATATTGTCTCTGTAGTATAAATCTGAATGAGTAAAAAATCTGAAAGATACAGTACATACTATGAAAAGGAAAGAAACTGTTCAATGGGAAGAAACTACTGAGATAAGGGAAAGGAGAAAAGAAAGAAACACCAAAGGAAAAAAATACATATGTATATAGACAGGAGAGCTAGGCTAATTGTCCTGCTGATTTCTACTGGCCCATTGCAAAGAACAGTTAACTTAATTTCCTTTCTTTCTTTCTTTCTTTCTTTCTTTCTTTCTTTCTTTCTTTCTTTCTTTCTTTCTTTTTTTCTTTCTTTTCTATCTCTCTCTCTCTCTCTCTCTCTCTCTCTCTCTCTCTCTCTCTCTCTCTCTCTCTCTCTCTTCTTTTTCATTGTTTTGACCAATTTTGCATGCCCCATCTGGTAATCTGAACAGCTGACTTGAAGACTATGATATGCGATATAACAGCCACTGCTGAATTGCTTTCAGGTTGTTCAGCAAAATTGCACATTATTTCTAATCATTTTTATTATTTTTATTTTCTTTAAATTTTTTAATATGGTGAGTGCTACTGCTAAATACCATCCCACTGAAAGACTCGTAAAAATTTACAGTGGGTCCTTGTCTGCCAAAAACACTGGATCCAGCACCTGTGCAGTTTCTGCTTCTTCCCCAAAGTTAAACTGACCACAAAAGATAGAAGTTTTCAATTGACTCAGGACATTAAGGGAGGCCTGGCAGCATAGCAGAAGAGGCTCACAAAGAGGTCTCTCAAAACTCCTTCAAAAAATGACAAAAATGATGAAACAAGTGTATTAAAAGAGAGGGGGACTATTTTGAAGAGGATTAATGGCAATATGTCTTTTACTGAAATTGTTTTCTTTCCACAGAAGCAAATTCAGGTCCTTGCACTTGCTAGACACGTGCTGTGCTATTGTGCAGTTTTTAAAAATTTAAAGCATTAACTTTTTTTTTTTTTATCATATGTCTTACGGGTTTGTGAAGGTATATACGAAAAGAATAAAAAAGAATTTCTAAAAAAGTATGAGACCTGCTAAATAGTTCAGCATATTAAAATGCCTGCTTAGGCAGACACAGGGGCCTGGAGTTTGATCCCCAGCTCTGCAGTGCTGGCCCCACCCCTGGGTACGCTGAGACTGCTTGAAACTGCGCATGGTGGTGCGCACCTGTAATCCCAGCACTTGTAATGGGAGGGTCCAATCTACACAGTGAGTCTAATCTACACAGTGAGACCCTGTACACCATGTATACCCTGTCATAAAATAGAAAGAAACAAAGAAGCAAAGAAAGAAAGAGGTGTGAGAAAACTATAAAAAGTGATTGAAGGAAATATTGTCTAGGAATTTAAAAAATCCTAGTCTGGAAAGGTCAATTTGATGTTTGTCATTGTTTTTTAACTGAATAAGATCAATTAAATGATCGATCTGGTTGCATAAAGTTAGTCCTTAAGATAGGAAGGGAACCACAATTTAGCTGAAAAGGCTTAAATATTTGTAAGTTTCTGAGAAGAAATGAGAGACATTAGTATGAAGATCTCCGAACTTTTTGATTTTGCAGCAATGCTTTAAGTTCTGGGCAGTTGCCTATTTTTCACATACAATGACTGTATTTTGAAGAATTTTGAATTTACATTTTGGGTTTTGTCCATTCATTCCCCATACTCTCATAATAGTGGCTTTAGTAGATATTCCTTATTTCTGCTGCTCTGCATCTATTTCCTATTTTTTTTTTTGCTGCTAATTAGGCTTGCAGTTTGTTTGGGTGATAATATGCCCAACTCATTCATTTCATTTATATAATAACTAAATTCTTTCTATCTGCTCAGGCCCAAGATAGGAAAAGATACTCAGTGTTGAGGCTTTTGGGCTAAATTTTGTGAAAGAAAAGTATTTTTTCCAGTAAGGCTGCTACTTTGGCTTTTATCCAGAAGGAAGACCCTTTCTAAGAGAAGCTCAGCCAGAGAAAATGAAGCCAAGGGGGGAAACAGTCCCAACAGAAGACATAAACTCAAAGGAAATGAGACTCCTGGGGGAAAAACACTTTCTGATGATATTTGGGAATCTGAATTCTTTACTACTTGAAGCTTTCTCCACTTCAGACATGTCATTTAGGTCAGTGAATAAATTCTCTACTTCAATTTGTGTAGAATTTACTAGCAAATCCACAAGTACCTTGCTAATTACACTTCCATTTTTTAAAAGCCTTACCATGGAATTGATTTTTGAAAGCAAAGAAGGTCTTTGCTGGCAAAAGTCAGTGCTACATATATCAGGTACTGTACTTCTAGGCAACTATTCACTGAAAACACATCTAAACTCTGTACACTGATTGTACATCTCTAGATAAAGAAGTGTTTGAATTAAATAATAAAATTATTTTCAGGTCTAAGTACACAACCTTGAGGCATCTTTTCATGTGATAGTTTCACGGTCTCTCTTGTATGTCCTGGAATTTTCCAGTGATCCTGGGCTGTTCTCTGCTAAGATACAGAGGATACTGCCATTAATCCACCTTTCTTATTTCTGCTGCTCATCTTCCCAAATGTCTGGTAGAATAAAGAGGCACTGAAACTGTGATAATGATACCAATGTGGTTTCCATTTTGAATTCCCACAACTCTTAGCACTTAACTAAGTCATTGCTCTTAATTTTTCTTACAAACACAATGCTTTAAGGATGAATAAATAAAATATAATCATCCACAATGAGGATCTTGGTATTATTCACTTTACCTAATCCGCAAGCATAGAGGAAACTTCCACCTTCACCCTAGATATAGCATTTAGCACCATATATTACCATTTGATTAGCTTTGAAGTTCCCTGAAAAATTGAGATGTATAGCCATGGAGCAATCCAGTGAGATCTGCCAAGTCATTTTTCATAAATCACCCTCACTCCTATAAGGTATGTACAGGTTTTCCAGGAAAGTCATCTAGAAAGCTCCTCTTTCAGCAATGACAGGCCAGTTGGTAATGAGGTTAATGGCTCATCTCCCCAGTGAACAGTTGAGCAGGGCCACTCTAAGTGCTCATTCCAGGATTCTGAACCCTAGATCTTCCCAGAAGGATGATCATCAATCATTTATTTATTTATTTATTTATTCATTTGGTACAGGTTCTCACTATGCAACTCAGACCCATAGCGATCTTCTTGTCTCAGCCTCCACAACACAGGGATTACAGGCATGCATCATTGTGCCAGGTTTTGGTGGTCAGCGTGTCTCATCCCAGGTTCCAGCATGGATTGAATCCAGGGCCTTGGGCTTGCCAGGCAAGCCTTTAGAGCTCAGAGCTATCTCCCCAGCCCCCAATCCTCAATCTTTTATTACCTGATTCTAAAATCTTAAGGTATTTATAAAATAATTATTCTCACAGCCACCTTGTTCTCTACCTCTTTTTTTTTTCTGAGAACATTTCTCACTCTCTCACCATTAACACAAAAGTTTCAATCAAACTTTTCCTTTAAAATCAAGATCTTAATGGATCCTGATGCCAGGAAGTGAGGCAGATTTTGATAATTAATCTTTTGATTGCCTAAAGGAAAAAAAATTCTTATTAGGAAATTGTAAATGTTCAAATTCCAAGACCATGTACACTAATCCTCATTTTATTGGCTAAGAAACAAAGCTCAGACAATCTGGTTAATGAGTCAAAGGTCATGGAGTTGAGCTTCAAGTAGAGCCAGAATAACACTACTTCTGGCTATCTTTCTTTAACCCCAAAGATGTAGGCAGCAGCTGGCCCTAGATACATTCCTAGGTTAATGAGCTCAGAAAAAAGTTATAAATAAATTTTTAGGAAAAAAAAGATAAACTAAAAGATTTTTCAGATACTTTTTTTCACATAAGTTATTACAGTAATGAGCCAACAAAACACTTAGAAGTTCATGTAGATTTCTAAAAATACAGTCTATAATAAATTTTGACAGTGAAATTTCTCTGAAATTCATAATTTATAGATATAAACTATAAGAAATTTATTTTGTCTAAGTTGACAAAAGAACTTTAGTATGTACTCTATAATTTTTACTGATTAAAGTTTCACAACCAATGCAAATTTATAGCTCATTCATGACTAAAACTAGACTGATGTCTACCACCATGCAATACACTAAAATCAAAATGGACAAAGATCTAAATATTGAAGCAAGTAGAGAGAGTAGGTAGAAGTTTTGAAGACATAAGTATAGGCAGAGACTTCATGAACAAAACCCAAACTGCACAGGAAGTGCTTCAAATGAATCAATAATTGGGATCTCACCTTATTGAACAGTTGTTGCACAGCAAAAGAAATCCAATGAATTGGAGTAAAAAGAAAACCCATGACCTGAAAACATTTTTGCCAATTGTCTGTCAGACAAAATACTCCCATCTGGAACAAATAAAGAATTAAAAAAAAACAGGCCAACAAAATTCAAATACTTAATCCAAAAATGGGCATTGGACATGAATATACACATCTCAGGTGAAGAAATACAAATGGCAAATAAATATATGAAAAATTATTAAACATCATTTGTTGCTCAAGAAATGATAACTGAAACAACATTGAGATTCCACCTTACCCCAGAAAGAATATCTATCATCAAGAAATTAACCTAAGGCCTGGACAAATAACTCAGTGGATTAAAGCATCTACTTAATCGGACTCTATAGCCAGGGTTTGATCCCCAGCCTGGATGTCAGACCCACCCCCAGGACATGCTGAGAAGGCAATTTAGACTGAGCATTGTGGTGCACGCCTGTAATACCAGCTCTTGGGATACTGTAAACAGGCAGATCGCTATGAGTCCTATCTAGTAGTGAGACCCTGAACACCTTGTAGAACCTCACTAAAATATGAAAAATAAATAAATAAAAATAAAAATAAAAAGTTACATTGCCTTATAAGACAGGGCCCGAACCCAACTGTTGTAATGTGACATAAGTCTTTGCTAACAGTAGAAAATTACTTGTATGTTCCTTATATTTCTCTTCTATCCATTTTCTTTTGTAATCTCAGAATTAAACTACCAAATACATGGAGTTAGCGATGGTGTTTCACTGAGCAGGTGTATTGGTTAGACAATGAGTTAGTTATGTGCTTTGGGTACTGTCTGGGTTCATATGGACATGACATACTACTTGCCTTACTTCAGATAATACTAGAAAGTCTCCTCCATAATGTTTAAATGGAAGGTGAATAACTTTTGTTCATATATGTATGTACCCTTTCCCCCCTGAAAGCCAGTCATGAAAGACATCTTACAATCTATTAAGTTATATTAAAGTTGGGAGGGAGCAAAGATGCAAAATGCCAAAATCAAAATGAAAATGGAATGGAATAAACTCAAACAGTAGAAAATTTCCTTAAGGTTAGTTCTAATAACAACAAAAGTCAAGAGACATCAAAAATCTAGGAGTGATACCACAATGATTTGAATTCAAATCCTTTCATGATGGGAAACAATAGAAGTCTCAGGTGGCAACAAGAACTGATTATATAATATAGCTGTTCAAGAACTGGCCAAATAGCTCAGTGGATTAAAGCATCAGCAAGCAGGAGTGGGGCTCAGGGGTTCAATTCCTGGCCTGGTGCACCATCCCCGCCCCCTTGGGGCTCACTGAGAGGGCAATTGAGACTGGGTATGGTGGTGTGCACCTGTAATCTCAGCTCTTGGGAAGTTGTGAACAGGCAGATCACAATGAGTCCAATCTAGTAGTGAGACCCTGAACACCCCATAGATCCTTCCCTAAAATACAAAACTAATAATAATAATAATAATAATAATGATGATATAGCTGTTCAAATATTATGACCTTGGGAACAGGTCTGAACCCAGTCACTATGTGCAACGCAGTAGATACTGCTGACAGGTGGACAAGGCCCTGAAGTATGGCATGTGGTTTTTAATCTAAGAAGACCAGGGATTTTGTTGAGAGATGTGGAGATCACATTTTCTCTCCTTCCATGGCCTGTGGCTATCTCCAATACCACATTATCATTCATGAACCTGACATCATTCTCCCTTAAATGTGTCTCTTCTTTAGTAATCCATGTATTGGTAAAGAAACACCATGCTATGACTACAAAAATGTGTTGCATAGCTATGACCTTGGCACATGGTAAGCTCTCAATAAATGGTTAAGAATAATCATGATTAGTATATCTCACTTCATTTAATCCTTATAAAAACTTTGAGAAATATACTAGTGTTACCTGCATTTTTAGGAGAGTGCAGAGAATTAGAGACATTAGGTCACTGAACTAAGACAACAATTTGCAAGATTGTAGAGTAAATGTGAACTGATAGGAAGCAAGTGTTGTAAATCAAGTACCTCGACTGCTTCTCACAAATGTTTGATATGATTGGATATTGATAATGCAGAAAATGAAAAGGGGAAGTAATGATTTCCTCTATCCTTTTAACTTTCTCTGAAAAGTTTGTCCCTTTACTTTGGGTCTTTAAATCATCTAGGACCATTCCTTTGAGTTCTGCATGTCTTCTCAACCACAAAAGAGGGAACTGAATTAGCTATTAAATTGAATACATAGCCATATACTCTTTTCAGACTAAACTTTGCAGTGCTTCAAAGGCATGAAGTACAGTTTAATGGTGTTTCAGCTGTCACTACAATTAAAAGTTGAGTGCCAATGTGTGCTGGTTTTGTTCCTACTTTGGCTGAGATTTAGAGAAGTCTACTTGAGGCTTACACAAAGCGTGTGCCATGAAACAAACAATAAAGATAGGCCTTTTGAGGTGCACCAGAGATTATTTTCCTTAATATTCTTTACTGAGAATCACTCACTGCCTTATTTTTGACTATAACTTTTTACTTAACAGAGGAAGAAGAACAAGCTTGTTTCTAACTCTCCCAAATGTATGTTGTCTCTAAATAACACAGTAAACAATAAGAACAACAAAAATATTCCCTTCCTTAGGGTTTTCGAAAAAAGGAACAAAATAAGAGCTGGTGGCTCTTGCCAGGCACTGACAAAGCACTCATAGTGCCTGTTCTCCAAAGTGGTGCATACAACGAGGAATTCATAGCTTTCCGTGTCCCTTCCTTTGATTTGGATATCTTCTTCCTACTTACATTTCCCAAACATTTATTGCTTGTGTTTTATCCACTGAGCTTTATTGATTATTGACTCTGTCCTTTAGAGCGATATATCTGCTTTCTTTCTTCTCTTTCCCACATAGACATTGCACAGTTACTTTGTGTTACACTCCATGCAAGACGATGAGGAGGACTGCAACAGGCATGGCTCCCGATCTTGGAACGTGGACTGATTATCTTCCTACTTCCTACATTATTTAGCGCTACTCTTGGTGAGGCATCAAAAAATGCTTAACAGATACCTAAAGTTGATAAGACTAAGTCTTGTTTTTTTCTTGATAGTAATCATGTTGAACTTTCTGGATATAGTCTATGCCACAGGAGCTGCTGCAGTTGTAATCTACCACTGGTCAAGTATTTATTGTACACTAGGAACCCCAGAGCAAAAGGAAAGAAAAGGGTGAAATAAACTTATTTTTATGAATTGAAGGAGTTGTGGGATTCATAGGAACTGAAAAGAACTTGCTTCATCAGAAAGCATCTCAATTCAAAACCCTTAAAATCAACACTCACATACACACACACTCACACACACCAGAGGCCACAGACCTAAAGGGTGGGAGTGGATGGGATTTGCTTCTATAGAAATTGTGGCTAATTTAAGACAAGCATCAATAATTTCAAGGGAAAAATCATGCTTTACCATTCAAGCAACTAAGTTAGTTGAATGTAAATGGAGTGCCCACTTTTGACAGGTGTAGACAAAGGAAGGGTTGTAGAAAGAAAAAATCATGATGTGTGTGTATAGATG
>PVKA01004631.1:0-19201 GCA_004027165.1 Ctenomys sociabilis
GAGAGGGGACTGACAAAGACATGGAACAGGGACGCGAGAAATGGAGACAAGACAGGATTCTGATCAAGTCTCGTTTATTCAAGGAAGTGAGGTAGCTTATATAGCAGAGGGGAGGGAAGTCAACGTCATCAATGAGGTAGATATATTAGGGTAATGTTATAGGCTAATAACATTCATGTGATCAACCAAAGGAGCTTGTGACAGGAAGTCTAATTAAAAGAACAAAAGGCAGGAAGCCATAATGCAGCAATTTACAGGAAGTGTAACTTATATCCTTAAAGAAATAGAAAGGAAGGCTTCCAGATTATGGTGCCCTCCACAACTACTTCTAAATTATTCTTTTTTATTGTTTTCAAAATAATTTTCTTCAGACTTAGTAAGCCAAGTTTGAGGTTTTAGTCAAGATAATGGTGAGGATAATCTAAGTGTTTGTGTTATTATGAATATTCTAAATATTTCTTTTAATATACTTTACTATATCAGAAATTTTGGGATTTGTACTTTCAAAGGTGTAAAACAGAGCCAACATACACTTATTATGTAGAAACTTGAGCCTAAAATATTGATACTTTATACCAGACAGCCTGAGTGAGTAAAATTACATAATGTGGTTGTAGTCTACAGTTTTTTAAAAAATCCATCACTATATTCCTGAAGGCTCTCTACCCAAAATAATGTTATATAGCAAATGAATGCACACATTAATTTGTACCCTGCTTTACATGAAACAGTGGTTTCCTTAAGGCTAATCTTGAAACTTGCCTGAAAATCTACAATGAAGCTACGTGTTTGTTTACTATATCAGAACTGTTCTGTTCCTGGCTGGAGTTTTTACCCTGTTTTCATTCCACGAAGATTGACTCCCTGACCAAAATTATGTTTGCCTTTTATGTGTCTGTAGCCGCTGTTTTCATCCCACATGCCACCAGCTGCCCAGCAAATGCACTTGTACACTCATGCATGCATGTGTGCGCACGCACGCGCGCACACACACACACACACACACTTTCCAAATATTCTAATCACTTTTTCCCTTTACATTTAAGGGTCATTGACGTGGCTTTCCATGATGTCTCATAACATGGGCAATGATAACCTTAGTATCTTGGATACGAATGAAGCAGAAATTGAGCCAGAAAGCACGAGAGACAAAAGCTTAGTGATATTATTGGAAAACAGAAGTAATAATATTAAGATACTTTCTAAAGCAAAGTACTGTCAGTTGGTAAGAAAAATAAAAGAGGCTAAAGCTAAGGCAAAAAAGGAGTCCGTTGACTGTCATCCATGGCTACATTTGATGTGATCCTTGTACAAGAACATGAGAAGTTGATTGAGGCTATAAATGGAGAGATAGATAAAGTACAATATTATTTACACAGCAAAGACTTATTTGCCATTTTGCGTGATACATATCTCAGTATTGCCCATGGTAGACACACTTGCATGGAAAAAGAATTGCAAGCTAAACACAAGAATATCACAAAAGAAGTTATCTTGCTGTATCTGACACTACAAACCATGCCAGCAGAAAAACTCAAAACTCAGAAGTTCTAGTTCTAACATCAAAGCCCATTAAAGGAAATTAATTCCAGATGCCAGGTAGATCTCATAGACATGTAATTGAATCCTGATGAGTAAAAATTTGTTATGTGTTACCAAGACCTTCATATGAAGTTTTTTGAGGTCACTAAAATCTGAGAGGCCCAGGGAAGTTGCATGTGCTCTTTTAGATATTTTTGCAGTTATTGGAGCTCCCAGTATCTCACAACCCAACAAAGGGAGGGAATTTTCAAGCCAGATTGTCGGAGAACTCGGTAGTATTTGGCCAGAATTAAAAATGGTCAACAGCAAGCCTCAGGCTTGCCAAAGCCAGATTTCTACTGCAGAAACTGAGGAAATCCAAAAGAGAATCTCCTGGATGCAAATGAACAATTCACCACACTGGGTTAAATTTTGTGGTTCGTTCAGATGACCCAAAACCAGCTCTACCACAGATGCATGCAGCACACTGTGTGAAGATCATTTAGCTTTGAAGCTATGCTAGATCTAGCTTACAACTGAAGAGCTTATTTCCAGACTGCATAGAGATGAATTAGACCAGGTCAATAAAGAGCCAGAAAACACTCCAAAAGCGCACTATGAAGAAAACATTGACACTGGAAAAGAGCAGTGATACTGAAGAAAGTCTTTCTGTTACCACAATAGTAGCTGAAAATCCTCCTAAAAGCAGGATGAAATTTTTATCTTGTGTTTGTGAGGAAAAGTCCATAGGTGCTAGTAGTTGTGTCTCACGTCTTAGAAATGACAGTGCACTCCACTTCTCACCAGGAGGCTGCAGGCTGTGGTCACCAGATAAATGGTGGTCTTTGTTATGAGACCAGTGCAATGAAAAGGAAACAGGAGATTCAGAGTGGATTGCCTTTTCAACCCTGCAAAGTGCTAAAGCCCTCACAGACACTGTTTTCACGGTACACAGTAGGAAACCGGGTAATAATTTGAGTCTCTTCTCTGATGAAAACAGGAAAAGTTTTAGTGCACTTTGCTGTCATCTGGATGGTTACTCAGAAGCACACTTTGCCCAGGTTTGATGGTGCATGCCTACTATCTAGCACTGAGGAAGTGGAGGCAGGGGCATCCCATGAGTTTTCAGCCAACCTGGCTACAAAGTGAATCCAGTCGGAACTGTGTAGCAAAAGCTTGTCTCAAAAACAAAGAAACCACAAACAAACAAAAATGGCCAACTTCATGTATTTTTCCCAAGGAAAAGCAGGATTCCCGCCTTTTCATCAAGCTGGAGGCTATAACCTTGAATGCTGCCTTGCCTGCTTGGGGCATTGAACAATGTCTTGTTAGGCATTTCTTGGGGGGAATGAGAAGTCTAATATGGAGGATAAAATGGTGTTTATGATAATTTCTATAGAAACAATGACCTTTGGAATTTAAGGTTACTTTGTTTCAATCATTTGTGAGTTTGGAGGGTAAAGGACATTTCAAGTTAACTGAAATACTGAGGAGGGGGTGAGGAATGATAAATTTAGTCAGAAGATAGGGGTTTGGATTGGCAGAGTCTAATGAGATTTGAATGGAAAATGTGAGGCCTACAGTTTTAAATCAGGCTTTCTGAGGTAAAGCTGATGTTTTGAAATTTAAAAGTTACAGTTGAACAAAGCTATTGGTATGCAAAGTGTGATCTACAAACTGTTGGTTATGATGGCTTACAGATTATGTTTACCAGTCCACCAGAGAAGTGTAAAAGTTAAAGGTACAGAAAAGAGTTTAAAAGCATTTATTTCAACTTGACATTGCTGCAACATCTGAGCAAATGAGTAATGGGTTTGTCATACTGAATGTAGACTAGCTGTTGCTAGCTGTCGAGGTGAGTTCCTTGTGGGGGAGTTGCAGTAGTCAAGCACAGTTAAGATCACGTTGTAATGTGTGCTGTGTAACTTCAGAGTGCCGTTTTGCCTTGGTTCATGAACTTAATTCATTGCACAATTCTGAAAAAGGGACCATATTTCATGCTTGTGCAGAAAACATGGCCATGGTCATGTTCATCACCCAAGGCAGAGTTTGCAAACAGAAACAAAATTTTACAAAACATTTCTGCTTGTGAACCAAATAGGCACTGCCATATATCAAATTAAAAAATGTAAGCATTTATTTTTATAACTTGGTTCAAAATCATCTTTTATTTTTAATCGTCTACTTTTGAATTCTTTAACAGTGAGGTAGGTAAATTAAGTTTATGTCATTAATCCTAACTTGCAGATGGTGAAACAAGCTTCATTGGACTTTGTTGTCAAGAAAAGGCATGCTTTCTTGGAATATAGTAATGGTAATAAAAGAAGTGGGAACAATGGAAATCATCTTAAAGAATCAAAAGCCAGAAGAGTTCATATGTGTTTCACTTGGAAATATGATCCTTCATATATTAAGTTTAGTTTTGTAGCTGAAGTTGATGGTGAAGTGCTAAAGCCATAGTTTATTATTTGTGGAGATATATTAGTTAATGAAGCAGTGAAGCCATCAAAACTTAAGTGGCATTTATGTTCAAAACATAAATAAATTCACAACCAAAATCTCTGAGAGAAAGAGTAGTGAGTAAAAAGTCAACCAAAGCAAGTATTTAGTGTTTCCCATGTAAACACCAGTGCTCTGAAGGCTTTATATTCAGTAGCACTCCCAATTGCCAAGTCCAGAACACCATGCACAATTGCTGAGACACTTGTGAGACTTCATCAAAGAAGTTTGCTTAGAAATGTTGAGTGAATCTGCAGCAAAGAAGGTAGCACAAGTGCCACTTTCCAGTGACACCATAGCTCGCTACATTCAAGAGCTGGTTCATGACATGGAAGGCCATCTCATAGAGCATGTAAAGCTGGCAGAGTGCTTCTCATTGCAACCAGATGAGTGCAGAGATGCTGCTAATGTGATCTTTCTTTTAGTCTGTGAGGTTGGAACATGGTGATGACATAAAGGAAGAACTCACTGAAGAACTACATTGTTGACAGATGTGGCTTGGAATTTAAGTTTTATTATGTAAGAGTATGTTCTGATGGTACAGCTTTTTTTTTTTTTTTTTTTTTTTTGGCAGAACAGGGATTGAACTCAGGCCCTTGTGCTTGCCAGACAAGCGCTTATTCTACTGAGCCATCTCCCTTTGCCCCTTAATGGTATAGCTTTAATGACAGAAAAACATTCCAAAGTGGTCACCCAGATTAAGGAACTGCTCTGGAATGTAAAGTAACACATTGCTTCATCCAGCATGACAGTCTTGCTATGAAAAAATATCAGCTGAGTTATACGGTGTGCTTACTGACACAGTAAAAATCATAAATTATATAAAGTCTAATTCAATTAAACATTGTTCTCTTCATTATGTGATAATATGGAAGCTGATCATAAGCAGTTATTGCTACATTCTGAAATGCGGTGGTTTGGAAAAGTTCTATCAAGAGTGTTTGAAATATGAAATGATCTTTTAGCATTTTTGCAAGGCAAGAAACCTGCTTGGTCTCAACTTTTTAGAGCTGTGAACTGGATATCTAGACTTGCTTATTTGTCTGACATCTTTAGTACTTTTAATGACTTTAATGCTTCTGTGTAAGGAAAAAATGCAACATGTTTTTCAGTGGCAGATAAGATTGAAGGACAGAAACAAAAGACTAGCTATCGCAGATTGCTTCTGAGGTGCTTGGGACATAGGGACGAGCATCTCAAGGAGATCCATTAGCCTCTGTGGTTACTTGGAGGAGAGTCAGAACGCTGCACGAGCCTGTTCTGTGGTGCTGGTCAGGGCGACTGCAAGCAGCGCGAGGCAAGGTGTCTTTGGGGTAAGCAAAGAAAACGTCTCCCGAACAGAAGGCGAGTTATGTAAGTTCTTATTTTCATGGAAATGTAATATTACAACTTGCAGAAAGGAAAGATAAAATGTCATTAAATAGCCTTTTGCTCTGAAAGTAAAGGAAATATTAACAGTCTGGAAACCTTGGTTGGGTTGGGTTTCTTTTAATAAAAACTTACACAGCTTCTAAAAATTAAACTGGGGGGCTAGGGAGATGGCTCAGTGGAATAAGCGCTTCCCTGGCAAGCACAAGGGCCTGAGTTCAATCCCCGGTTCCAAAAAAAAAAAGACTTCTTATAGGCCAGGCATGGTGGCGCATGCCTGTAATCCCAGCACTCAGGAGGCTGAGGCAGGAGGATTGTTGTGAGTTTGAGACCAGCCTGAGCTACAAAGTGAGCTTAAGGCCAGCCTGAACTGCATAGTGAGACTCTGTCTCAAAAAGACAAAAAAAAAAAAAAAAATTAAACTGATAAGGGTTGGCCTGATAGCTCAGCAGACTAAAGCACCTGTTTAGACAGAGCACAGAGGCCAGTGTTCAATCCCTGGTGTGCTGTGCTGGCTCTGCTAGCTTGGTGCCCTGAGACAGTGACTGAGACTGGGTGTAGTGGCATGTGCCTGTAATCCCAGCACTTGGGAGACTAGAAACAGGAGAAATACTACAAGCCCCATCTACATAGTGAGGCCCTATAGACCCTGTCCTAAATACAGAAGAAAAAAAAAAATTAAACTGGTAATGTTGACTAGATTTAGAAAGTGCTTTAATTCCTCCAACCCAAAATTCATTTATTTATTTTTGTTGAACTGGGGATTGAACTCAGGCCCTTGCACTTGCCAGGCAAGCGTTTATTCTACTGAGCCATCTCCCAGCCCCCCAAAGTTTATGGTGTTCCATTTTCTATGTGATCATTTACTGTATGCTTTATTAAAGTGTTATTTCCAAGTTTTAATTTTTGTGAGATTCTACATTTAGTGAAGGTAGGAGAAAATGCTCTGGAGAGCGCTTAAGTAGGAGAAGTACACTCTGCAGGGTGATTTGAGAGCCACTGTGACAGAGCACAGTGACCAGGAGCTGCAAGGTCTTCCTGGTCTTGTGTCCTTCTCACTTGTCAGGCTGACATCAGGGCTACACCATCCTATCAAAAACCTGCTTGATTTCTCAAGAGAAGCTGAAGACGACATTTCTGTTTAGTCCCAGGTTCTGGGCTTTGGGAACTGTTTATTGATGGTCGTGCCTGCTTGCTTAATGTCATACCCTGCAAATTGCTTATCCATGACATCCAGCTTTACCTGTGGCTCATCATAGGAGACAGGAGATGTCCATGAACAGGGTATTGCAGATTGTCCTGGGCCCTTCTGTCCTCATGAGCATGAGGTATGGGTTTTTGGCTGGCTGTGCCCCTCTCAGGGAAATCCAGGAGTCAGACACACCAGCTGCCTGACGCACAGAGCAGGGTGAGATGGTATCTTGGTGCAGTCACACACCCTGTGTCCATTTCCTTGCTTTTAAAGGAGGAACTCTTGCCCTGATTGGCTTTGAGTTCCCCTACATGACTTAGGTATACTTAAAGCCTGGCAATTACAATAGCCATAATTTTGGCCATTCTTTTTCTTGGCCCTTCTTTATCCTATCTAGATACTGCCTGTTGAACACAGAAAAGGTCATGTCCTGTCACTGGAGTCACAGAGGTCAGGGGGGTACAACAAGTGACTAAGATAAATGACATCACAAAAGTTCAAAAGCAAGGGTCAAAACTTAAAACTTACCTGCAAACCCACTAGGATCTTCTAAAATGCGGAGCCAGCCTTTATATTGTTGGATATTTGCCACTGAAAAAGGAACCTGAATTTAAGGAGTCTGTTGTACTCCTGACACTCCCTCCGTACGATGAGCTGTGAGCAGAATAAAACATTCTGCGTATGTCCTGTGGGGCTTAAATCTGTGCTGTCTGAGGAACACCAGGAGGCTGGGGATGCAGGTGTCTTTGGGGCCCTGGGCCCTGGTGGGGTTTCTGAGTCACTGAGAGAGAAGGGGACTGACTTACTGGCCTCTGGATTTTAAGGAGGAAGTCAAGGACACCACCCAGTATGGTTCCTTTCATCAAACAGGTTGGAGGGGCCCATATCTTCCTGAGAGACAGGTAGATATTCTATGAATAAAACCATGTCATTTATTTTATGATTTTTATTAAAATATAGTATTTTGTTTCCGTGACTTCTAGGTTTTTCCAGACATAATTACTTTTGTAAGTTTTACAGTCTTCAGGAAAATGTGTTAAGGGGCTTTCCTAATGATAATAATTTGTTTAATGTTTGTACAGGAGTTGGGAAGAAAGAAGTTGGTTTAGTTGATTCTTCTTTTAAAGTCATAGTTTAAATTTTCCTTTTGTCTGGTAAAGCATACAAGTGGCAGCTACATGTTTTCTGTGGATCTTTTTGTGTCTTAAAATTCCATGCATGAGCATTTCCTGCTATTTCTAGACTGTTTGAGTTATGTCATGAGTAGACTATGAAATTTGTCAAGTGTATTTTCTGCCAATAGTGAGGTGGACATAATTTTTTCTTCTAATTTCTTAATGTGCTAAATCCTAACAACTTTTTGTAATGTTAAATTTGCATCTCGTTTTTGTATTAACAAAGTGTGTTATAGCCTGTAAACATTGCTAGATCCAGTGAGTTGCCTGGCTGTTCTCTCTTCAAGGAATTCTGTACTTTTGTTCGTGAGTGAAGCTGCCCTACGGCTTCCTGTCTCACATGGTCTCTGCTTGGTTTAGGGTGAGGAAGAGCTAAGCTGGTAAAATGAAATGGAAAGTTTTCTCTGTTACCTTGCCTGCAGGAGCTTGTGTCCTGTTGGAGGCATTCTCTTGGATTGTTTTAAAGAACCTCCCAGTAAAGTGGGTGGTGCACTCATAAGGGTGCCCTGTGCCTCAGCTCCTGCTCCCCTGGAGTCTTGTCCCTGCCCCACCTGCAGAGACACTGCTCCTTACTTCCTGCTATCCCTGATTTTCTGTCTGGATTTGCTTTTTATTTTGGATATCATCTGAGAGGAGCTGTGTGGTGCTTACATCCTTGTTTACAGCAGAGTAGTACTCTGCTAAGTGAGCACCTCTCCTTCCTGCCCCTTCCTTCACTGCTGGGACAGAGGCCGCATTGCTAGGAGATGGGTGTGTGTGGGGTACAGTGGGATCAGGACTTTACCTCTTTAAAGAAATTCCCAGGAGGGAGCAGCTGGGCTGAACGGAACTTGTAATTTCAGGTTCTCAGACTCTGCCCTCCTTCCCAGACCTGCAGCAGTCCACGCAGGCTCAGCTGTGGGTGGCCAGTGTGGGGTCCTCTGAACTGGCTCGGCCTTGCAGGAGCACAGCACTGTCTGACACCCTCACATCCCAGAATACCAACCGTGATCAGAAGGAAGAATAAACAGAAAAGGATGCAAATACAACAGGGATAAGTTAAATGAGGGGAAAATAGAAACCACAGGCATAGTGTGCCCCCCGTCATCCCAGGACTGGGAGACTGAGGCAGGAGAAGCGCTGAGTTCGAGGCCAGTCTGAATTGCATAGCCAGACCACATCTCAAAGACCGAAATCAAAAGACAAAAAAAAAAGACAGGCAAGTATTCAAAAAATTTCTGAAACCTCCCTTCTGGAGATCATTGTTCACAGTTGTCTAACACTGTTGCTCTCCCATTTGAGGCTTTTTTCTATAAATATTTGCTGATAAAGTTTTTGAGGGCCAGCCAAATAGCTCAGTGGATTAAAGCACCTGCAAGTAGGCGCAGGGGCAGGGGGTTTGATCCCGGGCCTGCTGTGCCGGCTTTCCCCACACACACCCCCACACCTCCACCCCCGTGTCACACTGAGAGGGCAATTGAGACTGGGTGTGGTGGCGAGCACCTGCAATCCCAGCTTTTGGGAGGCTGTAAACACATCACTATGAGTCCAATCTAGTAGTGAGACCGTGAACACCTTGTAGACCTTTCCCAAAAATACAAAAAAAAAAAAAAAATCAAGTTTTTGAAAATTTTTGTTAAGAGTATTAAACTATATGAAAAACAATACCTCTCACCCGCCCAGTCCTCTGCAGGTGTCTTGTGGCTCAGCCAAGCCCGCACTTAGTGGCCCAGTACGCGATGACTGCTCTGACCGCCAGGTTTCCAGGCTCTTGGTGTTCTAGCTGCTTACGCTGTTCCCTGGCACAGTCCGCCAAAAGCCATCGCTCCTCCCACCCGTAGGGAGCTCCATCCCGCCCCAGCTCTGCCTCAGTGAACTCTGCTTTTCCTGCTTCAGCCTCACCTCTAGATTTAGGAGCCTGAAATTCAGCCTCTTGTGGGGTGGAGGACTCTGAGGCCCAGAGCGCCATTGGTCGCTGGCAAGCAGGAAGGCCTTGCTCAGCCCTAGTAAGTGGGGTGGGCAGCCCTCTAGGTCTTAGGGTCCCAAAAACCAGCTGGCTTCCAAGTTCCCTTGCTTCAGGCCACCTGCCCCTGGCAAGGGCCCCTGGGTTGGGCCCATTGCCCATCAACACCAAGACTGGCACAGAAGATGAGCTGAGCCTGGAAGCACGCCCCGGAAGCCCTTCTTGCTGCAGTGACATCCAGGGGCTGGGTCGGAACTCTCTGTGCCCTGAGTGTCCGGGGTGACAGGTTATTTGCAGGACCCACAGTCTCTCTCCCAACTACTGGACTCTTTGGGGCCTTGAATCCGATGGTCCCCTCTAGCCCTCTGCCCCTTGCAGTGCATCCACCACCAGCAAACCCTGGCTGTTCTGCCCCCACCCCAGGGCACACACCCTGCACCTGAGTGGGCTGTGCACCAGGGTGCCAACCTCAAACCCCCTTCCATCTTTCCTATGGTCTTACCTACCCCACAATGTCAGCTTGGCTTCTAGAAAGCAGCCCGTGGGATGAAAGGTGTTCCTGGCGCCTCTCTGGGTCACCCCGTAGGTGTACCCAAGTTATAAGCTCACCCTGAGTAGAGTGGGGCATGCAGCAAGAAAGGGAGCAGGGGTTTGTGGGCTGCAGGGCCAACACAGAGGGCACCAGGAGCTGGGCTGGGCTCCAGGAAGGGTGAATGGGCCAGGGCAGCCCCTGGAGAAACGGGACCCCGAGGGGTCACACACAGAGACCCCGCCTGGGCACGCGAGAGACCTGGCACCAGACCTGGGGTGGCAAAGCATCCGAGAAGCTTGAGCGCTGCGGGAGACATTTTATTGGGAATGGAGGGAGTCTTGCCCTCCAGAAGATAGGAGAGCAGGTAAGGGGGGATGCTTCTGGAGGCCAGAGGGCCAGGCTGCCCAGCTGGGCGGTGCTTCTTCACCAGGGTTCCCCAAGGGTGACACTGAGTGTAAGCTGCTCCAAGGACCTCGGAGATGACAATGAGCGTTGCTCCGTCCTAGGAAGAGGAAGCCAGAAGGGGCTGCGAGGAGAGGGCAGCCTTGGAAGGGGCAGCAGCCTGAGATGGTTGGGAGAGGCCCTGGGCTCCCAGCCCTTACTCTTCACCCACACAGTCAGGCAGAAGTAGCAGCTGTCTTCTGGACTGAACTCTGTGGGGCAGGGTGGGAGCTTGGGTGGATGGGAGGGAGAGTTCAGGCAGACACTTGGTGAGAAGGTGTCTTCCCTGGCCAGGGTTTCCTTGGGAAGCAGACACCTGCCCTCCTCAGCCTCCCTGTTTCTTTTGGAGCTGCTTCAGGTGGGTGAGGACATCTGACCTCACCACACTAACTGGGGTGTGGTGGAGCCAACGCATGACAGGGACCCCGTCTGGTCCCACCAGGAACTTCTCAAAGTTCCAGCGGATGTCATGGACTCTGATGGGGTCCCAGGAGATGCGTCTGGATGAGCCCAGAAGCTCAGAGGGGTGAGGACAGGAGCGCTGAAGCAGAAGAGAAAGAAATGACTGCAGCTGCGGGTGACCTAGGACATTTCCTGATACAGCCCCCTGCCTCCTGTACCTAGTTAGCTCCATGGATGCCTTGGAATCCCTACCCATCCTCTTAGGCACCCTCACACCAACTCCCACAGTGGTAAGAGGGTCGCCCTGCAGCCCCTTGGTGTCTGCAAAGTGAATGGCTTGCACAGAAGGTGCTTCCCTGGCCTGAGCACTGGATAGCCAGGTGTAGTGCTGAATCAATTATGGCCAATAAGAAAAATATTAAATGCCATCATTTTATCACTCCACTTTAAAAAGAGCACCCTAATTGTAAAGGACAAGCCACACATAACCCTGGATAACAGATGAGTTTGTTTAGGAGATCCTCTCCATGGTTCTGCTTTCTTCAGATTACTGCAGATATTATTGATCCTTAACATGGCCTGGTCTCAGTCCACACTCCTGCACTTGGGAACAGCTCGCTCTGCTGACCCTGTGGTCTTCTCAGCCCGGGCTTTCTCTGTCTCCAAGTCTCCAGGAGGTGCTCACCACACCAGCTGTCCCTGCCGGACTGCTCCACAGCTGTCCTTACGGTGATGACTCAGCCTGCCCTAGGGTTGAGGACTGCTTGACACCTCCGCTGAGTGGATGAGAGGGCTGTGCAGAATGCTGCCACCCCACAGCTGTCTCCACTGCTCAGCTGAGCCCAGGGACACAGGGATGAAACCCAGGCCCTGCGCTGAGCTGCAGCTTTCCTCCCCAAAGCTCCGCCTGGTGCCACCCCAAGAAGTCCATCGCACCCACCAGCCCTACCCCTGCATCAGCTCTGTGCTATGAACATTCTGGAAAAGAGGGAGGCTTACACCTCAAGGGAATCACTTACCTTCAAGAAGGTAAAGATTTTCTGTTCTTTTTCACCATTCACATCCCCTTTCTCAAAGAGCTGGAAATTAGGGACAAATCCTCCTCCTGGCCGGACATGCCTGCAACAAGTGCCCAGTGGCAGAAGTCCCCAGGAGGCAGGAGAGCACTGGGGACAGTGGGGGTGGGGCAGGTGGGGGCCCTGGCTTCTGTGGCCCCACTGATGCCTTTCCCCCACCACCTGCTTTCTCCTTGAGCCTCATCTAGGTGTTAGTATCCCAGCCTCACTTGGCCCTCCTGGTCCTGCAGTCCAGCCAGCCAGAATGCAGCAGCTCTGGACACACAAGGCTTCTGCCAAGGAGCTCCTTGGCCATGGCCATGGATTTTGGGTCAGGGCACTCGGGAGTACTCACTTGAGCCCCAGCAGGATCTCACTGTTTTCCCCTGGCTCCTGCTTTCCAAACTGGTTGCAAGGGAAGCCCAGCACCACCAGGCCAGAGGGCTTCAGTTCCTCCTGGAGCGTGTTCAGCTCTGCAGTGAGAGAAGTATAGGGGATATCCTCTGTGTGGAGAAAGACCAGGTCACTCATGCCAAGGACAGAGACATAGGAAGGGACAGAAGCCTGCACGCTGTGGTGCGCTGCTGGTGGTCTGGACCTGCGCTCACCAGGGTCCTGGCCTCAGCCTCCCATGTGTGCAGCACATCAGAGTGGGCAGGTAATGGGGGCGCCCAGGTCCCATGACAGAGAGGCTCTGTCCATCTCCTTCCTCCAGGACAGGCCCAGTCCCCTGGGGCAAGTGAGGTTGACCCACTGCTCCACAGTCCCGTTTGTTGGTGTGGTCAGTTGGCCTTTGCTTTTCTAGAGCAGGGGACACGGACGTGGGCACAGAGCCTCCTGCGGGCACACCCACCTGCTATGTGATGTGCAAACCTGCAGCAGCTTCTTAAATGGTAAGATAAAGTGAGGGCCAATGAACGTGATTCAGTCTTTAAAAATGAGGAAATGGACTGAACTAAAAAATACTCATTTAAAAATGAGAGTAAGTCATATTTACAGTGTGCTATACACTGGGGAAGCAGGAAGATGGACTGATACTTTATGCATGGGAGCTCAGGAGATGGAGAGCTTTTCTCTCTGAGTCTCTGGGCCAAATTTTGAGCCTGTGCAAATATTCCTTCTGCCAAACACATATGCTCAGAGGCACAAGGAAGCTCTCATTTTCAAGTACAGGGAGCATCAGCATCTGGTACCAGCCACTGTGCAGAAGGCAGGCACGGAGCTTCAGCACCCAGTGCCACTCGCTGCTGAGAGCCGGGCTGCCTTGGCCCGCGCCGCGGTCTGCGTTTGCTGGCCTGAATCGGTAAATGAGGCCCCTACTTTAAGTGTGTACTGTGGCAGCTGTTAAGTTAGAATGGAATTCCAGGTGCAGGTCAGGGAATAACCAGCTGGAAATCTCAGCTGCTGTGTGAGTCTTACCCAGGTACTGGGTGGTCAGGCCACAGTAGGTGGCCACATTGATGAAGAGGACAAACTTGCCCGCGAAGCGTGAGAACTGGATGCGCTCCTTCCCACTGAGGGTCATGGCTTCATAGTTGAAGATGGTGTCTCCCACAGCTTTGTAGCAGTCCATCTGGAAGACATTCAAGAGCAGAACCTCGGGAGTTCCTGGCTCCTTGTGATCTCAGAGGATTCAGAGACTAGTACAGGTATAAACTCAGAAGATGAAAAGAGTTGTGCAAGCATTCAAAGACAGGAATGAAACTGAGGATTTGGACTTAAAATCTGATGGATTTCTGAGGAAAAAGCTACCAAGTCTCTCTTCCTGTGTTCCTGGTGGAGAGGGTACATGGGTGCATGGAAAAGAGCTTTGTGCTCAGGGTAAGGGGAGCATGGGGTCTCGGGGCTTCCGTGAGTGTGAGGGAGGGGCGGGGCATGGCAAGAAGACCTCAGCCCAAGGATGCTTGCTGATGGGGGGCAGGATGGGAGGGGAGAAGAGAAAAGCTTAGGGTCCTCAAGTGAGGCGGGACAGGAAAAACAAACTAGCTAGAAAGGAGATGATAAAAAGTGGACTTTTAATACAAACTACAGGTTACAGAAACTAGCCAAAACTTCCTGAGGTCCCTAAGGACACAGTGACCTGGGCCAATCCCTCCTCCTCTAGGACTCGTCCTGCCTCCAGGTGGACTGCCGCACTATCACCGGTAGTGGTGGTCTGGGTGAAGAGCCATTACCATTCCCCTGCCCAAGGAGCTGACACCTGTCACCTGTATATGGAGCCCCTCTTCCCACAATAATTAGTATTGTGGTCTCTGCCCCACCTCCACAAATACACCAAGGTTACAGGCCGCCTCAGCCACACTCTGTTCTCCATGAGTGCTTTTCAACTACATAAGGAGCTCTTTTTTGTGTGATGGAAGTCAACAAACCTGCCAGGGGTTCCCTGGGAAGGCAGAGTCATCTATCTCCACTGTGGGACCCTCCAGGGACCCTGACAGGTGACACAAAGGGAAAGAAAAAGATTGGAACCCAGCAGGAAGGGACCAGGACAGCTGCTCCCATACCCCGCAGCCTCCTGCTGAAGCTCACCCACCTTCTGGGGCTCAGAGCCTGGCTGCACAAGGCCAGCCAGGAGGAGGGGAAGCAGACAGGAGGCCGTCAACCTCGGGGTCATGGCAGAGCTGAAGGCTGCTGGTCTGTGCCTCAGGTTTCAATATCTATGCAGAGGGACGCCAGGCTAGCCAATAGCAGGCTGCTGAGGAAGAGGACAGCCACATCCTCACCCACACACACCCTCAGGGCGCTCAGACCGCCAGCACCAATGTGGTGAGGACCTAGAGCAGGGTGAAGCCTGGCAGAAATCCAGGAAGAGAGTGTCCCAGTGCAGCCATGCTTGGCCCTGGGTTCCTTGCACCTTGATGAAGGAATCAGGCCAAGACACTGGCTCAAAGAGGTCTAGGTAGACTCTACGGTAAGCAACACAGGAGCACCCAGGGCCGTGAGCAGTGCCGCACACAGGAGCTGCTCTGGGCTCAGGGAACTGGGTGATTATGGTGTTGAGGTACATTTTACTTAGAAGTCACCTTGTAGCTGCAGAGAAACTTCCTGTTCTTTGTGGATGGTCAGTGATTCCTCGGTGGCTTCAATTATGTATGAAGCTCACAAAGGTAAGTTCTTAGTTTCAGCCAGGTCCCGGCCGAAGGCATGAGAGTCTAGAAAGAACACCTCCTTTCCAGAGATCCCAGGTTGGAGCTCTGCCACCAGGAACACTGCATGCCTTTTTCTGGAGTTACATGGCTGGAAGACTGCACCCCTGGATGCAGTCTATGGATGTCACCATGCTCTGTGGTCTCTCTGAGGACTTGAAGATGGTGGTCTGAGAACTAAGGAGTGGTATGACCCAGTGACATTTTTCCTTCTCAACTGGCAACACTTGCTGCTTTGGGCCCCTCAGGCCTGCTGCTGTCTAGCTACCTGCCTAGCAAAGTTGAATCCTCCCAGGCCCTCAAGGACCACTGCTTACTTTCCTACAGGGATGGACAGGACACCTGGGTGCTGGTGTGGTCTCTCAGATGTCCTGACACCCTTCCTTGGGCTGTGGTGAGTGCAGGGGCAGCCCATGCTCAGCATGTAGAAGTCTTGACCAAAAGAAAGTGCTGTTCTTCTGCTGTATTATTCTGAGCTTTAATAAAACAAAGCATGGACCCCTAGGACCTGTCTTGGAGCTGGCAGGGGGCTGGGAGGGTCCACTGTTTGTAGTACAGGAAGGGGGTGGCACATCAGTATGTTCATTGCACAGGTGCTTTCATGAGTCTAAATCAGGAAGAAAACCCCAAACTCAGTGAGATCTGAGCAGCAACCTCTGAAGACGCGAATCTCCCCGCCCGGGTCATTTCCTTGTCTTCCAGATGACACTGCCACCCCTGACCCTGCAAGGAGAAAGCTTCCGCAGAAGCAGATTTTCAGCATTTCTGCCCAGTACAGCTTGGAGTTTCTCTGTACAATTGGGCCAAACCGGTAATAAACTCATTGTCCCATACGGGTTTTTCTCCAACTCACACTCCTGATGGTAGACAGAGAATAAATCCAGATAGTCAGGGGCCAGGTGCAGGCCTCTGGCCAGCCTCCCAGTGACAAGACCCATGGGATACTGGCGCCAGACAGGAAACCAGAGGGTGCCTGAGGAAAAATGCAATGTTCTCTCTCACTAGTAGCCAGAAAAGTATGAATAAGAAAAGATACTACCTGCGCTTATCAGATTGGCACCAGTTGAAAGGAGCAGGGTCTCTGACCTGGGCAGGTAGGCGGCTGCACTGGGGCACGGTGGGCGGGATCATTAACATTGCCAGCTTCCTGTGGGTGCTTGCCAGCTGTGTGCTGCCCCTCTTGAAAGTAAATCTCTGTTTAAAAAGGCTTTTTCTTCTGGAGTAGGTATGAATGTTTAGGAAGCTGCAAGTATTCCTCTTGTGGAAGGCCAAGGGTCAAGTAAAATCGGGGTGGGGGAGTGGGCATGAGAATAGGACGAATTTTCTGTCCAGACATGGACTGCCTCCCGGTCAGCAGCAGTCTCCAGCCACTGCTCACAGGCTTTGGAACAAACGAATTAATAACTGTGGGCCTGGAGCCCTGGGAACTGCTGGGTTTCTCAGAGAAAAAACACATTGCACCTCACCAACCTCCCTCTACCGTGTCTATACTCCAGTGCCTGTGGAGATGGGCAGGGTATTGAACACCAGGGTGATACAGAGTCCAGAGTACAGCGCTTTGCCAGTTAGAATTAAGTAGAGAAACAAAGACTTCAACCCATGATACTCATATGCCATTTGTTGTATCTCAGATAAAGCCATAGGCCTTCTACTTCCAAAGCAAGGCACAACCAGGAAAGGAAATATTCTGCAAAGACCTTCCCATCTCAGGCTGGAGCCTGGCTCAAACTGAGAACTTCTGTTTCATAAGTCTCCTTTCTAACTGTCTTGCAGGGTTAAGGCCCCTTAGGGAACAATGACCTGCCTAGGACGGACAGGAAGACATTTTTGCAACTCCAAAGTCTCTTCTAAGTAAGACCTGATAAGCATCCTCATCCCACCCCACCCTACCCCCATTCCCGGGACTCCAGAATAAGTCTGTGTGCACAAAAACCCATAAAAATCCAGGCCTCCCCTTAAGGAAGATGCCCCTGAGCACTGCCCACTGTCCTGAACGCAGGCCTCGCACAGTGAGGTCTTGCTACACCCACAGCACAGTAGACACTCCACAGGCCCCTGCCGGCCACCTGTCCTGAGAGAACTTGTTCCTACAGGGCGCCCAGGTCCCAGGAGCTCTGACAGTAGCTTCCCCGGCTGGTCAGTCAGTACCTGGGGCTCTGTGCCACCTTTCTTATCACCCAGACCCTGGGATTCCTGCCTCCACCTCCCCTCCCTCACTGCGCGGGTCCAGGAGCATGCAGTGAGCACAGGGCTTGCGTGCTCAGGAGGGCACGTGCTCCCATCAGGTTTCAGGCTCCCTGAATCTCAAAACTCACTCGTATTTGTTCCCACTTTTCAAAGGGTTGAATGTAATTCCTAAACTTATGACATTTTGTCATAATTAGGCTGTACAAGGATTTTCTTGTTGTATTAATTTAAACCAACAAAACAGAACACACTTGTGTCTGCAGTCTAGAAACAGGTTATCGGCATGGATGTCACTGACTGCACCCCAGGCAGAAGCACGTGGACCGGTGGCTGAGCGGTGACAGTGACAGCAAGGTACTGTCTGTGGGCAGCCGGCTGGCTCTGGGGAGATAGCTCACAGCGACACAGCCCTGCGTGGTCAGTAGCTGGATCCCTGAATCCCACTTCCCACCTGTCAGAAGATAACAAGCTCCACCTCGGGCTCAAAGTTCCTCCACGCCCCAGGCAGCCTGGCCAGGTCTCTGAGCTCCTAAAAGACCTAGGCCTTTGTTAGCCCGGGGCGGATCTCTCCTGGGGAGGCTTCTACACTGGGGATAGGCGTTGTAGGCGACGCCCCAGGGCCGACCTGGCGCCAGCCTCCCAGGCTCCCTGGGCCTGGTGGCCGAATACCCTGCCCTCCCCACCAGAGATCTGAGAACCGCAGAGGAAAGAGTCAGATTTCAGAATCAAGGCTGGGGTCTCCGTCCTTCCCCAGGGCGCTCTTTAAAATCAGTTATGTGAGCCCCGCAGAAGTCTTTCAGAAATCACTCCCTCTCAGCACTGGTCGCCAGGAGGAGAATGCCGGCCCCAGGGGAGAGCTCTGCGGCCCGAGCGGGGCTCAAGGGTGCAGCCTCGGCCCCACGGATTCCTCGCTCTGACAGTCCGTTTCCCAGCCATTCTTGCGCGGGAGAGAACCTCAGAGCCCGATCCTTGCGGTTGGCGCAGCCGCCTTGCATCCTGCTACCCTCTGCTCCGAGCCCCAGCTGGTGGGGCAGGTGTCGCGTTCTGTCCGTCCTGGTCACCCCTCCCCGCCAGGGCCACATCCCCTTCTTGGTCCCCTTCCGGAGGACTACAGTCACCTGCAATCTTCTCAGCTCTGCCCCTTCCATCCCCGCCCTTGCAGCCCCTGGGGACGCTGCACGCCCACTCATGAACGTAGCAGTGACCGACCAGCGGCTCGCAGCAGCAGGCCCAGAGCCTCCAGCCGGTGCGCAGCTGTCCGCCGCCTCAGGCTCCCCGCGAGCCTCAGAGACCAGATGAGGCGCCCTTCTCACGCGACTGCTCTGGAGTTCGGCTCTTCTCTGGGGCCCAAGTAGCTGAGAACTCTGTGATCCCAAGCTGAGACTGCCCCTTGCGCGAGTGCACGCTGCTGTGAGGGTCACCACATGGGGTCGCCTGCTAGAATCACTGCTCTTTGCTGCGCAACCTGCTAACCAGACCCATGACAGGGACATCAGCAGGCGACTTGGCCTGTGGGACCTCCGTTGTGTATGTGTGGCCACCGTGGACTGAGACAGACACCTTTGTGTGTGTGTGTGTGTGTGTGTGTGTGTGTGTGTGTGTGTGTGTGTGTGTGACAGAGAGAGAGAGAGAGAGAGAGAGAGAGAGAGAGAGAGAATTGAGAGGGCAACGAATTCCCACTGAAAGGACAAAGATTGTGATTTTAACACATTTTACCAAGACAGATTTTAGATGGGAATGA
>PVKA01004631.1:19301-41141 GCA_004027165.1 Ctenomys sociabilis
TCTCTCTCTCTCTCTCTCTCTCTCTCTCTCTCTCTCTCTCTCTCTCTCTCTCTCTCTCTCTCTCTTTGAGACAAAATCTTACTATACAGTTCAGGCTGGCCTTGACCTCAGTTTGTAGCCTAGATTGGCCCCTACCCTGCAGCAAACGCCCTGCTTCGGCCTCCTGAATGCTGGCTGGGTGGCAGATGGCTTTATAGTTCAGATAGATTTGTGACCACCATGCCCAGTCAGTGATCTTAAACATACATGCTGGAATCCGGGCAGAGTGTGAATGCCTACAACCTAGAGCCCTGGAGACAAGCTCATCCCAAGATGTAGCCTAGCCAGGTGACTTAGTGACTTACAGGAAGCATAGGGGGTTTTTGTTGTTGGTTTTTTTTTTTTTTTTTTTTTTTTTTTTTTTTTTTTTTTTTTTGTATTTTCAAGGCCAGGAACATAGCTCAGTATGAAAGCTCTGGGAAAGAAAGAGTCTGCTCCTTAGAAGTTAAGTGGGAGGTGGTGGAGAGAGAGACAACCTGTGCTCCTCAGGCAGCATTCTGCCTCCTGGGCTGAGCGATCTGTCCTCACCTAGCTGCAGCTTAGGTGACCCATGGCATTCCAAGCCAGATCCTGAGATGGGGGGGGGGGTGTGGAGAGGTGGGGGGAGTGAGTGCAGGGGAGGTAAAGAATTCTGCAGCAGGTCTGTGCTGCCAGCTTGGCCCTCGGGACGTGGGACCCAGCTCCAGAGGCATCTGAGGGCCACGGCAGACAAGGCGCTGCTCTGAGGACCTTGGTCCCTGCCAAGTCTACAGCAGCATTCCAGGTCTGTGAGCAAGCCGCAGTGCTGGCTCTTAAGATTTTGTGCCGGGGGCTGGCGGTATAGCTCAGCGGACTAAGAGCTTGCATAGATAAACACAGGGACCAGGGTTCGATCCCTGGTACCCTATGCTGCGCTGGCCCCATATACCGGTGCACCACCCGGCCCTGCCCCCACCTGCAACCCGGGCGCAGTGACGTGCGCCTGTGGAACCATAGCAAAAAAAAAGACTTACATAGGATGATAATGTACTATAAAAATACATTTGATTTATTTTGCCGGGCGTGGTGGTGCAGGCCTGTAATCCCAGCACTCGGGAGGCTGAGGCAGGAGGATTGTTATGAGTTCAAGACCAGCCTGAGCTACAAAGTGAGCTTAAGGCCAGCCTGAACTGCATAGTGAGACCCTGTCTCAAAAAGACAAAAAAAAAAAAAAAAAAAAAAAAAAAAAAAAAAAAAAAAAAAAAAAAAAAAAAGATTTTGTGCTGCATTTCCCCCCAAAATAAAACTTGACCAGAAAGTAAGTCCTAGTATGATTCTTTTAGGCTGCTCATAATATAAACTTCACCCTAAAAATAAGCTCCAGTTAAGATCAGCCCTAGTGCAATGCATCAGGACATACTGAATTATAAAATGATAATAGGATATAATTAAATATAAATGACAATACTGACTCTGAAACTTAAAATATAATATAAATTATAATTAAGCATTTATAAATATCCAAGTGGGAACTTTTGAGTGAGAAGTACACACCTTCATAAACAGATGAATTCAAGACTGGCTGCCAAATGACCCACAGATGCAATGTTACAAATAACACACTTGGTAACAAACAGACATGGCTGTGCCTCACACAGATCTTCAGAAGTCAGTATATCTGCTTTGCAATGCATGTAGTTAATGCACTCATGTGAAATACAAGTTTCCTGAATGTTGGTGTTCGTGATTTTTCATCACTTTTGCATAGACCATCATGCTTAGCTGCCATCATTTTTTGCTGCCACTCCTGTCTGAGAAGCCTGCAATCAACACTTGATTTAGTGGAAACTGTGAAGCCTGGACTGCAAGAGGTCATGAGGTGGGGGAAGAGTTCATGGGAGGAGACTGTGGGTAGCTATGTGACCCATGCACCACGAACAGGCCACATGGACAGGAAGTGCTCCAGGCCGTTGCTTGACTTGAGAATGGGTCCAGAGCTTCTACACTAGATGGAGTCACAAAAATTCAGGCCAGGGTTGGAAAGTAAGAGAGGAGAGCCAGGGGGCCTGCCCATTAGCACAGTGGTTTAAGTGACTACTTACACAGAGCAGTCAGGCTGAGGTTGCTGTGGTTCCATCCCCAGATCCACAATCCATACCAAAAATGCCCTGAAAGAGAGAGAGAGAGAGAGAGAGAGAGAGAGAGAGAGAGAGACCGAGACCTAAGTCCTGGACGCCAGAGCCAAGTCTGGGAGGGTGCCCAGGGTCTCGCTGTGCAGCCCAGGCTGGCTGCAGGGGCAGCAATCCTGCCACACCCTCCCAGTACTGGGACCACAGGTGTGTGCTACCACACCCTGCGAAACTGCTTTCTTTGTAATTGAAAGAACTTTAGCAAGAGGACCAGACTCAAGGAAGGATGCTTTAGGAGCGCTGCAAGGATGAGCGTTGAGAATGAATCATCCTGGCTTGTGACTCTGTGTCTCAGACGCCATAAGTGTCTCTGTAACTTTAATGAGACTACAGTTGCAGCTGCTTAATTTAGAGGTCTAGATTCATAAGCAGCAAAAGCTTCTCAAACCAAGTTTTCATTCTTTTCTTCTGTAAGCTGTCACCATGACCTTGACAAAAGGGTCCTTCACCTACTCCAGTGGGGAGGAATATTGTGGTGCATGGAGAGAGAGTCGCAGACGTGGCTTTGGTCCACTGATTCTGCCAATGGTGGAACCTACCAGGGTCATTTTGAGAATGGGCTTTTAAATGGCTTCGGGATACTGATCTCAGATGGCTCAAGGTATGACTGGGAGTTGGCCCAAGGCAATTTTTTTTTTTTTTTTTCTTCAGAACCAGGGATTGAACTCAGGCCCTTGGCCTTGCCAGGGCCAAGGCAAATTTTATGGTGTTGGAGTCTTCATTCAACACAAAAATATGCAATATGATCTTTGAGGGGGGATTTAAAAATGGCAGAGTAGATGGTTTTGGCCTGCTCTTGTTCCCTGACAGTTCTCACAGAACACCCCGTAATGAAGGTCTCCTTGACAGCAACAAGCTGCTGCACGTGAGAAGTGCTCCGAGGTGGTGCAGCAGACCCGGAAGTCTCACTGCCTGACAGGGCCCTGGGCTCAGCTGGAAGAGTGCCAGGCCACTGGTGTTCCGTTGTCCACTGGCCATGAACAGATGAACCCGAGCTGAGGTGAAGTGAGATGAGAATCACTGTGGAGCAGAGCCTGAGAGGTGCTCCTTCTCCTGCCACTCACGAATTTGATCATGGAAAAGTGCGGAAGAGTTTGACCCAAGTCTGCACAGCAGCTGGTAGCAGTTCTGTCTTTCTCTGCTCCTTGTATGTAGGGGACTGAGGAGCCACCTTTTCTTATTTGTTGGTTTTCCTGTTCCTAGCCCGTCAGTTGCTTTGGTGTAGACCTGCTGCTGCTTTCACCCCACTCGCTGCCAAGTGATTTAGCATCTGTTCCTGTTCCTCCACATGAGGCAGCTGAGTTTACCCCAGCTTAGGGCGAGTGCCCTGTGCTGATCTGGAGAAACAAGAAGATGGGGTGGTGAAGGCAGTCCAGGAGCCCTGCAGAAGGCAAGCGGGAGCTTTCTTCACGTTACCCTCGGTCAGCAGTGGACTTGTGGCTCCAGGCTCCCACTTTGTCTGATCAGTCTGCTCTTCATCTCTGCTTTTTTTTTCCTCTCTTGTTCAGGATTGGATAATGGTGCTGTTTTCTTCCCCTGACTTCACAAGCTGTCTTCCTTACATGAGTTATGGCAGATGATCCAGTCTTCCGTTCTCCTGTTCATGCCTCTCTCCTTGCTCATGTATCAGATAGGGATCCTGCTGTGTGATGTAGGATGGTCAAGCAGCAAGGGCCAGGCCTAGCCAGACCACCTGGGGCCCTCCAGAGCTGCCTAATCCCACAGAAGGCTGTACCAGCAGCTTCTGCCCAGAGGCTCAGAACCAGCCTCTTGGTTGTAGACAGGCTTGGATTCATCCAGAGGCCTCAGTAAACTAGAAGAGTGTTGGCTTCTCGCAGTTGGCTCCTGGTGACTCTTCCACCAAAAGCCATGGCCCTTGGGTCAGACCCAGGCAGGCAGAATCCCTCCACAGTTTGTTAAAGGCGCCTTGGAGCTCAGACATGCCCCCAGCTCCCCTCCTCACACCAACTCTCCCCCAGAAGCAGACTATGTGGACATTATAGCCTCATGCCTCTATTTATTCTTTGAAGTAACCTGTAGAAACAAATGTTTATAAGAATAAACGAATCACCAGGGAAAAAAAAATTCAGGCCAGAATCTGGGGTTTGGAGATGTAGGATGATGTTCCAGAAGACGGCACAACCATACTGGAATCCATGTAAGTTTTGATGCATCAAAGAATAAGATATGTAAAAAAATAAATACATTAAAAAAATAAGATACATCCTGAAAACAAAACTTAGTCCCTCTTTTGGATCAATAATTAATGTAAGACCTAGTCTTATTTGGGGTAAGTGCAGACAGCATTTCAGAGGAACTCACAGAAGCAGAGGAGAGCAGTGTCACCAGTGGCTGCTACCTGACACAGGTCCTTGCTTCAGTGACCATGGAAATGAGCACTGAGGCAACAGCATCAAGCAGACTTTAACTAGAAAGTTACAGGAAGTGGGAAGTGACTTTACCCTGAGGAGAAGGCGAGGGACACAGTACTGATGAGAAGATGAGGCTGCCCCTTGACAGAACCCAGCAGGTAATCCAGGATAATCCCCATCTCAAAGCTTGTCTTAATCTCATCTGCAAATCCAGTCCATGCAAGATAACTCCTGAGGTCCTAGGACCAGCACGATACCTGTGGGGACTGTAAGAACCCTGCAGGAGGTGTGGGTTGGCGTGGACCACGCTGTAGTGCAAGTCCCAGCTTTATGCATCACCGTGGCTGGACTGGGGAAAATATTTATTTGTACTCTGCACTGATGCCATCATTTATGGAAGGGAAGGAATATTAAACTTGTGATCACTTCAGGGATGACTGAATGAGGAAATGCCGAGCAGGCCTGCGCACAGCCAGCGGGGACCGCACACACTTCAGTCCCCTTCCTGCCACTTGGGTTTTGTTCTTCCCCTCTCTATTTCTTCACTTATTTCTTCTCTTCTCCCCAGCCGGGTTGGCTATGCATAGGAAAATGGCCACTGCAGAAGGGTGAGTAGGCAGGGCTCTGCACTAGTCTCTGTTCCGGTTTGGCCCCAGGGAAGTCCTTATGGCTTCCTGGGGAGGGGACCGTTTGATCTCAGTGAGGGGCTGTCTCTGCTCTGAGTAGGTTTTGCAGGAATATGGTGACTGCAGGTTCTGGGCAAGGACTAGAAGCTTTTGGCATGTGTTGTGGGGGTTGGAGCTGGCAGAGGAGCCTTCCACATGTCTGAAAATCTCTCATCTTGGTGTCCTCCAACTTGGAGGGGGTAAGGTAGCCTTCAGGCTGGGTAATCGCATGTCGCCAGGCTTAGATAGGTTCTGCCTAATGATCAACTCATCCACATGCAAGGCTGAGTGGTAATCCATCCGGTCGCTGCTGCAGTAAAGGAGCTGGCTGTGAGCGAAGCAGACTCAGGCTCTACCCGGTGTGTAGCTGCCCGCTGGCAGTTGCAAAACCAGAGTCGCCCTATTAGTTGTTGTTGGTCGTGGTTTTGAGCAAAAGCTAAGTTCAGGTTTCTAACTGCCTCAGAAGAAAACACAAATCATCCTTGTACTGACTGAGGACTGAAGGCAGAGACTTTGTTGTCATTGGTTCCTTAGTGACAGTCCCCAACAGTTTTCTTTCCTCATCTAATTTATTCTTGGAGATGCTATGGTGGAGTCATTCTGGCTTTAATAATGCACCTGATTTGTGAGATCTCTAAGTTTGTTTTGGAAAATGAAAGGGGGCAGGCAATACGTCTACCTGGCTCCATGTCCCAGCGGGGCCCAGGACTGCCTTTGTCCTCAAGACACCTCAAACTCTCTCTCAATCTGACCAGGTGGTTACATGAAATTTGGAACAGAGGCTACAACACAGGTTTAGGCTTTAAGTAGAAATTCAGGAGATATACTGTACAAGAGGGTTATAATTAAGGATACATTGTATTCTTCAAACATGGTGTCATCTGAATTAATACTTGTTAGATTTAGTCATTCTACAGCATATGTAATCTTCAAAAGAATATATTGCACATGGAAAATACATAGAATTTTGTCAGTTTTAAAAATAAATTCAAATGGGTCATAGTGGCACATGCTTATAATCCTATCTTTTTGGGAGGCTGACGTAGCAAAATCACAAGTTCAAGTCCCGTCTGGGCAATTTAGTTAATGAGACTGAGTCTCTAAATGAAAATATGTGAGCCGGGCGTGGTGGCGCATGCCTGTAATCCCAGCACTCGGGAGGCTGAGGCAGGAGGATTGTTGTGAGTTCGAGACCAGCCTGAGCTACAAAGTGAGCTCGAGGCCACCCTGAACTGCATAGTGGGACCCTGTCTCAAAAAGGCAACAACAACAACAAAAAAAGTAAATTAACATGGCTAGAGAGGTAGTTCATTGTAAAGGCCCTGAATCCAATCCCCAGTACCTCAAAAATAAATAAGAAGAAGAAAGTGGAAGGAGAGGCTGTGAGACCTTCCTGGAGCCCAGGCCTGCTCCACCTTCTGCTCCTCTAGCAGAATCTGCCCCTCCCCCAGAGAGAATGCTTGTGGTTACATTCAGGGACCAGCAGGTAATCCAGGATAATCCCCATCTCAAAGCTTGTCTTAATCTCATCTGCAAATCCTTTCCATACAAGATAACATTTCACGTCCAGCGACCAACACCGGATACCTAGGGGGACCATTACCACCCCCTGCAGGAGGTGTGGGTTGGCACGGAACACGCTGGAGGGCAAGTCCCAACTTCATGCATCACTACAGCTGCAAATTTGGAGAAATATTTATTTGTGCTCTGTACTGATGCCATTATTCATGAGAGGGAGGGAATATTAAACTTGTGATCACTTCAAGGATGACTGAATGAGAGAATGTGCTAAGCAGGCCTGCACACAGCCAGGAGGGACTTTGTACAGTTTTGACCCTGCTGAATTTTGTTCTTAAGAACTGGTTCTTCACTTATTTCTTCTCCCTCTTCTCCCCAGCCTGCCTCTTGGCCAAATCCGCCAGCACCCTTTCTTCTGCTCTGTCCTCCTCATTTGGCTCACCTGCCAGGGCTTGGCAGATGTGGCAGTGGAAAAGGCCAGGAGCTCCAGGGACCCAGGCCAGAGCCTGGTGCCCAGCGCTGGACCGTGGGGCACAGGCAATAAGTCGGCTTCCCATTTGCATGGTTGCCCAGCTCGCCTGCTCTGCAGCTGCGCAGCCGGGGCTCCACACCCTGACCCCCTTCCTGTCCACGTTTGCAATGCAGAGTCTGAAACATCTGGCTGCTAGAACTCCTGACTTTCTGAGTCGCTACTCCCAAGGCCTGATCTTCTTAAAGTGAGAACTGATCAGTGTAGACCAGGAAGAGGTCTGAAGTTCTCAAACTAAGAGAAGACATGAAATGATCACAAAGTTTGGAAAGAGGCAAACACGTCTTGTCACCCCAGGTACCAGGTAGACTGCATGAACGGTGCTGAGAATGCCACCGGAGTGCTCTGCAAGGGGCCCTGACCACCTGGATCTGATGCTCTCTGCATCCAGAGTCTAGTCGATGAAGATGAACGAAGGGGAAGCCAGCAGGCGCTGCCTCGGCTGGGAGTGGTGGTTTCTATCCTCAAATGAAGAAGTTGATGAAAGAGAAAAATGATGACTTTTAAAGCTCCATTTTAGTTTCTGAGGTACAGCATGAGCATGTCCACTTCTCCCCAGGAACACACAAGCCTAAGTTACAGAAGGTTGGGGACCAGGCCTTGTGGGAGGACGAAGGTTCTTCTGCGTGCATGTTGGCAGAGAGGTACCAGAATGGAGCCTAGGACCTTCATACTAAGCTATGTTCCAGCTCTTTTGTTATTTGGAAACAGTCTTATGAAATTGCTAAAGTGATCCTCATGCCTCGGCCTCCCAGAGGGCTGGATTTAGCGCTGCGCCTGGCTGGGCCACCTCCTGCGGGTACTGTGGCGTGGTGGCCCTGTCCAGCTCTACCGTGAGATCTGGGGAACTGGGCTTTCCGAAGCACAGTGCAGCCGCTGCCACCTGGCCCTCCCCAGGGTGGGCGGCGGGACGCAGTGGTGGAGGCTGGGGCATCCGTGCCAGCCCCCGCCGTGGAGGAGGTTCTGGCTCGGGTCAGGGCTGGCGCGGGTCCGCCGTCCTCCAGATCGGGCCCGCAAATCTAGGTAAAACCCGGGCAACTCTGCAGGCCGGGCGCCGTCCTGCACTGCCAAGACGTCCGAGGGGCTGAGCAGCAGGCAGATGCGCAGCCCCGCGGGCTCCAGTTCTAACGCGCACCTCTGTGAGCCGAGACGAGGGGGAGTCAGCTCTGGGCCCCCAGGGCCAGGGCCTCTGGCGGGTCACCGTCTCAGCAAAGCTCTGGGTCTGGGACGCTGCGGTGCAGCAGGACGACAGGGACGCGGGACCCGGGGTTCTTCACCTCGGTCTCAGGACCTCGCGAGGCAGGAGTTGAGGGGACAGGAAGTCCAAGGCGGGCTGCTCACCGCAACACTGGGACTTCGAGGCCGGGCCCGACCTCCCGCGGGTGCCCCTGGGAACGTGCCCCCCGCACCCTGGGCCCGCGGTAGCTAGTGGACCTCGAGGGCAGGGAGACAGGGCCGGGGCCGGGGCGGGGCCAGCATACGCGGCCCAGGATTGGCCGGCGCTCGCGCCCCGCTGGGCTTTTAAGGGGCGCGAACTTGGCCCCAGCGGTCCAGCCATGTATCTGCAGCTCCGCGCCACCGGGCTGGTCCTCTTTCCGCTGTTACTGCTGGGCCTCGCGCAGGACAGCCCGGGTGCGCAGAGGATGAAGGTGGGTGTAGCGTGTCCCTCGGCTGGGGCCGCCAGCCCGCCCTTCGTGTCCTGCAGCGTCCTGCCAGCGCAGAGATTCTCCTGCCTCAACAGACTGTCATGTCAACTCCCGGTTCACGCCGGGGCGACAGCCGGGGTTCGTGGGTGGGAGAGGCCTGGGGAGGTGCTAGTATGGCCCCAGGGGGCCGCGGTGTCTCCACTTGGCATCAAACGCCCCAGCGTGCGGCGAGACCGCGTCCCGGCCTTGACACCAGAAGGAGTCGCTCTAACAGGGCCTCGCCCTCCTCTGGGCCTGGCCCCAGCGCGGGACCCGGAGCTCACGCCTCCGTGGTGCTCCCGGGTGGGCTCGAGGCTCTGATCCCCATTCGGGGCCGGGGCGACCCGGCGCACAGCCTGGAGGGTGAGCGCGGGGTCACCAGGAAAGGCAGTTCCTGCAGGACTGCTCCTGCCGCCGGACTGTGTGGAGGACCTGTCCGAGCGGAGCAGGGGTTCGGGACCCAGCTCCAGAGGGTACAGCGCTGGGTATCTTGCCTTCGGTTGTGTGAAGAGCAGCACGTGGAAAACGAACTTTAGCCCTTACTGCGTCCAGAGCTACGGTGGCAAAGGCTAGAGAGCATGTGCGCTTCCTGGCAGCTCTCAGGATAAGATTTCAGTGACATTTTCCTGCAGTGGCAAGATCAGCAGACGCTAAAAATTACCTAGGAGTAGCTGAGGTGACGCCCCGTCCAGGAGCTTCCCAGGCTGATGTTTTCAAGTCCTGAATGTGTCGCTCAGTGTGTGCAGGTCACTGTCACCTAGGGAGGCGGCCGCCCCAACACGAGCCTCCACCCCAAGTGTGTGTGCAAGGAGGCGCTGATTGGTGTCCGGGTAACAGCACCCTCAGAAGGCCCCGCCCACTTCCTGCCCACTCTGGGCCAGCAGGCGGCGCCCTAGGGCCACACCTCCCGTGCGTACAGGCTGTCTGCACTGAGCCCTGAAGCCCACCTTATTTTCTTTTAAAGAGAGTAGGGGCTGGAAATGTAGCTCAGTGGCCTAAGTGCCTGCCTGGCAAGCACAAGGTCCTGGCTTTGATCCCCAGTACCTAAATAAAAAATACAAATTAGAATTAAAACAAAAAATTACAAGTGATACAGATTGTCACTTAACAAAGTAATATGAATTTTACAGTATGTGTTGCAATACATAGGGTTGTCTTTCAACCAGTTATTCATATTTCCAGATACATGCATGTAAAAATTGGAAGAAAGAAAAAAGAAATTAAGAGAAAAGTTACAGTTAAAAAAGACATAGCATTAACTGCTTCTTTCTATAAACCAGCAGAATGCACAGTAGAGTTGTCCAAAGCATCCTGCTTACATACACAGTGTAATTCCACTACTTCTCTACACTGACCAGGCCTCTCACCAGAGGACAAATCCTAGCCCACGTCCTGCCCAGCCTTCCCTCCTGTGCTCACAGGTAGGTGCTGCCCAACTGTGCCATCTCTGTTACCCCCAACTCATGAGCCAGCCGGGTCTCCCCCATGCCCCAATTTCAGGTGAGAGAAGAGGACATCAAAGATGAGTTCTGCAGGTACAGGGTGCCCCTCTTGCTCAGAGGAGGAGCAAGCTAGGGCCAGGCCTGGGAGAGAAATTAGCATAGTGGACATAGAGACCAGGAATTGCTGCACATTTTATGTTGTGGGAAATTGCAAGAATCTAAGAATATCTGGCAAGAAATAGGCTGGCTGGATGGGATGCAAGGTGGGGGAAGAAAGTGACAGTATCTAGATGGATGGAGGTGACACCTACCACCCTTCACACACGTGTTAGGAAATGTGTGTCCTACCACACACGGAGGACTGTGTGTAAATCAGAAGATGTGAATTCTAGTTGTGGCATCAACTCTAACTAAAACTTTTATTTGAAAAGCTTTCATCAGCCCTTAGGATTTAGAATATTCCAGGAAGAGTCCTTGAGTGCTCTGAAACCTCCACAGCACTTCAGAATTACTGTTTTTCTGCTCCCCTTGCTGTAGCTGCTTTCATTCTGTTCCAGGTGGATTGCGACAAAGCTGTGCCGGGCACCATCTATGAGTACGGAGCCCTGACCCTCGTGGGCAAGGAGTACATCCAGTTCAAGCAGTACTCGGGCAAACTTGTTCTCTTCGTCAACGTGGCCACCTACTGTGGCCTGACTGCCCAGTACCCAGGTAGGAGCTGGCACTGCCGGACAGCCACATCCAAGCCCAGAGGGTTTCCTATTGTGTCCTGGGGGGAGAGGTGCATAAGAGATGACCTGATGCTTAGCCTAAATCCTGTGCTGTTGTTTTTACTTTTCATTTATTTTTAACTGTTTTGTCTTTTTGAGACAGGGTCTCACTATGGAGTTCAGACTGGCCTCAAACTTCCTTTGTAACCCAAGCTATCCTTGAACTCACAGTAATCCTCCTGCCTCAGCCTCCAAAGCACAGGGACTGCAAGTGTGCACCACCACACCTAGCTTGTACTGCCCTTCTTACAAGGCCAGAATTGTCCCCAGGTTTGAGAAGGAAGATTTTCCCAAAAATGTGGTCAAAGGCTACTCCCCCCTCCCCAGCTGAACAGGTCAAATTTGCTGCTTGATACCTCAGGAAAATGTGCAGTGTGGTGCACCGTGGGCATCCCAGGGCATGCTGGGAAGGACTTGCTAATGCCTGGGCTTGCATGAGGTGACTCGGAGACAGGCTCCAGGAACTGAGGCTTTGCTCTGGGCTAGGTGCTGCTAGGAACTGAAGAAATGGGTGACCCTATGCGTGGATCACAGCAGATCCTATCTACAAGGCAGGGAGGAGAGCAAGGCTGCACCTGACTTTGCTGGAGAGACAGCACACTGGTGTTGGCAAACACAGGGCAGCGCTTGGGCATTCCTGGTGTGTAGAAATGTCCCCGCTTTCACATGCATATTCCAATGTTTGTGATCTCCTGTATTCAGAACAAATTACAGAGTGGCCTTGGGTCTGTCTGGCTTGAGCATATTGTGTAACATTAATGCTCCAGCACAAGTCTAGACGGCCATGCTGGGGTGTCCTCACAGTGAGGATCTGGTGCCTGATACTGTGGTTTTCGGCTCTAGTCCTGTGGCCTAGAGTTGTTCCCTCCAAGGCCCTCAGCAGACACGTGATAAGTGGTGGGTCCTGGTCGTTCCGCCCAAGGCTGAGCTTCCAACCCTGGCTGCTCTCCATTCTTCCCCTTCAGAACTGAATGCACTGCAGGACGAGCTGCGTGAGCTTGGTGTTATCATATTGGGCTTTCCCTGTAACCAGTTTGGAAGACAAGAACCAGGAAAGAACTCGGAGATCCTCTCTGGGCTCAAGTGAGTGCCTGCATAGGACTACAAACTGCTAGGGTGGGTGTCACTCAAATGGTCTGGAGAATGTCCCCATGGTGGTCAGGTCCACCCCAGCTGCTGGCATGCCTCAAACATTCTCTCTTCCTTTGGTTCTCTCATGGTCAGAGTAGGGGGCAAGCTCATAGAAAAGAAGTCCACGGGAAGAAGGGGATACAGGAAATGGAAGTGAATCAGAAGCTGATGCTCAAAATAACACCCTCAGTTTTCTTTTTTTTTTTTCTTTTTTCTTTTTTTTTTTTTTTTTTTTTTTTTTTTTTTTGTCTTTTTGAGACAAGGTCTCACTATTCAGTTCAGGCAGGCCTTAGGCTCACTTTGTAGCTCAGGCTGGTCTTGAACTCACAACAATCCTCCTGCCTCAGCCTCCCGAGTGCTGGGATTACAGGCATGCGCCACCACGCCCGGCTCCTCAGTTTTCTTATAAGTCATTGGTGGCGCCATGATGCCCCTCCTGAAGGCATTCTTCCCTCGGCTTCCCTGTGTCCAGTCTCTCTCTACCTCTCATTTCCTTTACAAGTTGCCAGCAGCTTCCATCCCTCCTTGTTCTAACAGTTCTGTGGGGGCATTCTGGTTCACTGCAGATATGTGCGTCCAGGTGGTGGTTTTGTCCCCAATTTCCAGCTTTTTGAAAAGGGAGATGTGAATGGAGCAGAGGAACAGAAGGTCTTCACCTTCTTGAAGGTGGGTGAGTGTGAGCTCGTCTGGTGGACACACCCTAAAAGCTGAGCTCTGTCTAGAGCTGCTGTTGCCTCTGTAGAATGAGATTGTCAAATGAATTTGAGGGTCACGGTAGTATCCACCATTGAAGCTTTGCTTTAAGCAGAGGTAGCACATCATAGTTAATAGCTCTGCCAGGGAGTGCTGACCTCCCCTGCTCAGTGTAAGGATCCAGTACCTTATCATATCTCTAGCATGTGCCAAGGGCTGTGCTACCCAGGGAGCTGACCTGGTCTCTCCCTGAAAGGACCCGTATGTACTCAGGAAACACACACAGACATGGGTAAAGCACAGTGCCGTGTGGCAAGTGCCATTAGGGTGGATAACCAGGACAGAGGGATCTGTCCACTTGTCCCCAAAGGCTGTCCACAAATGAGAATGGGTCTACCAAGAAAAGAAAAGAAAAAACAATGAGATGGACAAATATTCAATTCAGTAAATATAGAAGACCATAACTTGTTCCAATAAATTATTGTTAGGTTATACCATATAAATTACCTTTTTATTGCTCAAAAATAGTGACATCATTAATTTTAGAGCTAAGCCCACTATTGAAAAATTTCTTACGTTTTTGAATTAAATTTTTTGGTTAAAATGAATGTTGATCATTCTGCATTCATTTTCAGAAAATAGCTCTTGAGCTTTCTCTGAGCCATGAGCCCAGGCTCTAGGAACTCCTATTTTAATCCAACGCATCATTTTTCACCCAAAGGAGTTGAAACTGCAGGGGTGACTTGTCCAGGAAACAGGAGCGGACGTTTGGTGACCCGGAAGCCACAGGCATGGAGGAGGGCAGGGGCGGGTGCCTTCTAAAGGTTTAGGGTTATAGGTTCCACCGCTGGTTGGCCAGTGGATGGCAGTTGATGAGGATTCAGTGACATGTCTGCGCATGACAGGAAGCACCTTGCGTGACTACATCACAACCTCAGATGGCGAACAGACCTTCGGGGTCAGGGGAAACCGGACCACACAGAAGCAGAAACACACGTATCTCTGTGTTTCATTTTTCCACTCCAGAACTCCTGCCCTCCAACCTCTGAACTTTTGGGGTCACCAGGTCTGCTTTTCTGGGAACCCATGAAGATCCACGACATCCGCTGGAACTTTGAGAAGTTCCTTGTAGGGCCAGATGGGGTCCCTGTCATGCGCTGGTTCCACAAGACTCCAGTCAGCAGGGTGAAGTCTGACATCCTGGAGTATCTGAAGCGGCAGGAAACCCCATAGGGAGAAATGGTGCTCCCCATCCCTACCCCACGCATGAACATCTCTGCTCCCCATCCTTCCACCCAATCCCCAAATCCTCAGAGCTTGTGTCTGGATGGAGATGAAGGCCTGTGTACAGGTGCATGTGCGCGTGTGCGCATGCATGCCTCTGTGTGTGTGTGTGTGTGTGTGCATGCACGTGCATGCCTGCTTGTGTGTGTGTGTGTGTGTGTGTGTGCGCACGTGCATGCCTGCTTGTGTGTGTGTGTGTGCGCACGTGCATGCCTGCTTGTGTGTGATGACTCAGACTCCCCAGTGTCTTTAGCAACCTGGAAGTTCTGGCAGGGACCTGCCAGGAGCCCTGGCTCTCTGCACCCCTCGCAGTCTCCCACTGGCTGCACTCAGTGGCACTGCCCCTCGTACCCACCCCCAACCTCAGGACTCTAAGGTCATGAGCAGAAGCCTGCTTCCCAAAGGGAGGACGTCTCCTGATGGTGGGTCCTGAAGCCCCCAGGTTGGACCCTCTCAGTGCCTGTCCTTTGTGCATTCGGGCCATGGCACCCTAGCACGATGGATGGTGGGCTTTCTCCTCACCCTGGTCTCCCAGCCTTAAACTCTTTCTGTCACTGACTCCAATTAAAGGAACTTTGCATCAAGTGGACTGTGTGTCCCCATTTCCTGGATGCCTACTATGCCTGCCGCAGAGCTCCTTGTCCTCCCTGCAGGTCTCTATGCTCCTTGACCTCCTTGCAGAAAATCAGACACCAGCAGGACTAGATCAGGAAGTAAAGTGGGTCTTCTTCTTTTGTTGTGACAGAAGCACTCCACTTTAAGCTCAGCTTTGCTCTGGAAAAGTGCACAAAGTGTGTCCTTGGGCAGTGGCAGAAGAGATCCAAGTCCTACTCTCGGCCTGATGTAAGCCCTACTGTCCCTGGGTAGAGAGGGACAGGAAGCCACAAGTTGCCCCAGAAATGACTGGGAAGACGGTTCTTTTTAATTTTAGAGAAGAAAAACAAAAGAAAAGTCACAAAGCAACATAAAACAATGCAAATGGTACAGGTTACTATATTATGTATTGTTATCGAATCTGTGGCTCATTGGTAATGATACAGGCATGCAAGATCGGTCAAACAATTAAACATTAACTCTTCCTTCCAGTAAACCTCAGGTTTTTCCTTGTCCTTTTAACTTTTTATTTTTATTTTTAAAAAAAGGATGATAACAATAGATAAGACAGTAATTATAGAACGTACACGTTTAAAAGAACAAGATGAGCGGCATTCAACTTGGTTGTACCGTATGTCGCTGTCCTCAGTGTAGTTGCTTGGATCATAGCTCTTAGCATACGGATAGTAAAAATTATGAACATTAGCTGCTACTTTAAAAAAGCCTAATAGAAATTAGTAGTACAATCATCTCTGCTATTCTGTGTATATACTTGCATGATTTTCCTCCTTTTTTTTTTTTATCTTTTTTCCTTTCTGTCATCTCCACTGTTTATTCCTTATGTTCAGTTTCCTTCTGTTTTACTATACCTACTGCACCTTTCAGATTTTATTTATTCTTTCAGGTTAAGACCTTCTTAAGGCACATGCAAGACACAGACAGAATCTGGATACTTTGTTTTCTTGAAATGAACTCTAGTAAGGAAGAACCCGGGTTGGAGAGGCAGGAGGGAAGAGGGCTCTGACTGCCATAGTTTGCGCCATCACAGAGCCTCTAAGGGACCAAGGACCTTAGTTCCAGAGGCTCCGCATTTCCCAGCCAAAGTTGCTTGCCCTCGAGGCTGCTCCTGCAAGGCCGTCGCCAGCGGCCAGCAGTCAGTGCTGCGGCCTCGGGCGCCCTCCAGTGGCTGTTGCTGTAGAGGTCAGGGTGCCACCCCACTGAGGACAGGAATTCCGTGCGGCGAGGGCTGCTGGGAGCTAGCCGTCTGGGTTAGCACGCCATGATGGTGACCACTACGAACACCTCGAAGCAGTCTCTGAAGAGAGGTCATGGGTCGGGGCATGTTCTGATGACGACCGGCCGCCTGGGGTGGTGCGAACTCATGTCTTCACCCAGTCCCGGTGAGCTGGGAGATTCGGTTCCTTCCACGCCACTACCAGGTGGCTCCGTGGCTTAGCTGGAAAGACTGCTGGGCCCCCAGGGGGGCTTTTGGGTATCCTTGTGGGTTGGCTCCTTAAATGTGGTTTGCGCTGGGTCCTCACAGTCTTCCCACAACCCCCCCCCAGTGCTTCCCAAATGTATAATTGTGTTCACTAGGAGTAGATTCATTACAACTTGCTCAGCTTCCATACTTCTGAAAGAGAAAAGACTGGGAGGGTCATAATTCAAATGCAGAACCCTGCTAAAGAATAATGTGTGGAGCAGTTTTAGTATTTGTTTTGAATTAAAATGTTTGTAAGCACCCAGAATGTGTTTAAAGCACCAAGATGTATATGACACATCTAGAAGCCAATGATTCTCAGCTGTAGAACTGATTTCCTAAGATGGGTAGACAACAAGTGCTCTGACACTAGCTGCGAAGGGACCTCACCTCCCATGGGACCCCCGCCATGCCCGGCCTGGCAGCTGCTCTGACACTGTGAGCACCTCGAAGCAGCCTGCAGAGAGGTCAGGGGTCAGGGCATGTTCATGGCACCAAGCCCCGCCCCGGCCCTATGTTCCCCATCTTGAAAAGCACTGCCCATGTGCACCCTTGTAGGGAAAGAGCTGGAGACCCTGACTTCTGGCGACTAACCAGGGGCTAAAAGGCACGCTGGAGATGTCCGCAGGCACTGCAGCCTTCCAGCGACAAGAAGCAATGGGGGATGGGCACCAAGCCCAGAGTCGCCCATGGCTGGAGGACTTCCTTCTGGTCCCTTGCTCATCCCTCCAGCAGTTCGGGATGCAGTTGCTGCCTGTCCTTCGTGTGCCAGAAGGCAGGAGACATAGCAGGGGCAAAGGTAGCAAAAGCCACTTTTCTGATGGACCTTACCTTGTATAATAATAGCAACGACAATGACAACAACAACAATAATAATAAATCACAAAGAAAGGAACATGTACAATAAGTAAATTCACCAGATCTAATACAGTCTATGGAGAGAAATAAAGCAAGGAAGATGTGGGAGGGTGCAGAGTGGGGCAGGGCAATCATAAAGCAACCCATCAACACGGATAAATATGCTGGCAAATGCTTTTAAAAATTTAAAACTTTAATGAAAAATATCATGGAAGGCTGCTACACATCTCCACACTATAAATAGCAGGAAAAAGTGAGAGGGTCCTTCCCACAGGGCCGTCCTCCCCCTCTGGGCCTGCCTGCAGAAATTTCCTTCCCTTACCCCAGCCTCAGCTGCCCTCCTGGTGGCCCAGGCACCTGGGCCTCTTGCTGCAGCCCCTGGGTGGGCATCACTTGTCACAGTGTGAAAGAAATAGGGCGGGCCTGCCGACAGGAGAGCTGCTGGGCCAAACAAGTGACACCCTAGCGCTGCTGAAGGGCAGCTGGCGCTGGGGACAGGGGGCGGAGGGCCATGATGTATCTCTCCAGTCTGGTGTCTTACATAGTTGTGTGGGGCCAAGAGTCGAATCCTCCCAAGGAATGACACGAAAGTTAATGACAGACCGTCAGGGCAGGTCGAGGATGACAGCAGGTGGAGTACGATGTCTCTTGACTCGAGCACGCCCTAATCCATGGAACCGGTGACCTTGACTTCAGTGGAAAGAGGTTCTTTGCAGGAAGTGCACACTGGGTTGGGCCTTAACCCAGAGCTGAGATTTTATGGAGGATGGCGGGAGGTGGGACGCAGGGTGCAGGCAGTGGCCACGCACCCGGGGCAGCGCTGCTGCTAATTGCAGTGTAGGAGGCCATGACTTCACTGAAGTCCCAGTCAACTGGGACTCCGACAGGCACACATAAATCGGCAAGGTGATTACTGCTGACGGTCCATATCAGCACGCTGCAACTACGTGGCTCACCTTTGGGGACCTGAAAATTATAGGGCCAGCAGCTCAATTCCAGAGCAGCCAGTTCCACTGAAGAGCCCCCCACCTTCGCCCTTGCACAGAGGAATAAGCCAGCTGCACAACCGCTAGGCTATGATTCCTATTCTCTGTTTCCAGCGTCAGCGTCCAAGGAAAGTAACTGAAATGTCATCCGAGTCCTAGTCTCCTTTCCTGCTTCCCGCAAGCCCGTTTCTGTCCGTCGAAACACCGTCTTCAGTGAGCTCACCAGAAATTTCATTCTCTGCACTTTTGCACACCTGTGGGAGCATCGGGCAAGAGGACGCAGCCCGGGACTCCGCGGCTCCAGCTGGGCCGCCCTCCAGGCCGCAGCGCCGGGACGCCTGCAGGAAGGAGACGAGGACTGGTCGGCAGCGGCCTCCCGCCCGCCCGCCGCCAGCACCTGCAGTGGCCTCGGGGACTGTGCAGCTAAGCGAGAGATTCGCACCCCGAGCTGGGCTAGCTGGGTGGCGCTGCGTGCTACGCGGGCGTCGGGTGAACTCTGCAGATTCCATGTCGGGTCCTTGTCTGCAGCAAGGCGGACTTCGCGTGGGCCGCTTGGATAGTGTTCGTGGTGCCCGGGCCGGGACCTTGCCGCGCGCAGCTATGGGCCAGGCGCGGGGAACTCGGCTCCTTGTGGGGTTTTCCAGAGCTTAGGGGCTTCTCGTGGAGTGCTCGGAAAGTCTAGGGACAGCTGCTAACTCCAAAGCTTTCCCCCTCGTGGTTTTCCAGTCCTGGTTGTGTTCAACAGAACAAGGTCCTCTAGGTACGCTCAGCCTTCTCCACCCGGAGGTGGCGCGTCCCTGAACAGGGCTGAGGGTCCCTGCGCAGGCCATCAGTGGCCACAGCCTAGTCAGAAACGCGGGGAGAAGACGGCTGGGTCCGCAGGACCGGTCCAGGACCCGGGAAACGCGGTGGAGTTGGTCACCCGTGTCCTTCCCCATGGCGCCGAAGCCCCGCGGGCTGCCCGGCCCCCAGCGCAGCCCGGCCCCGCCCAGCTGCAGCGTCCTGTGATTCTCTGGCTGCAGCCGTGGGGATCCGCATGTGCCGCGCATCTGAAGCAAAGTCTTTCGATTCTCGCCGCGTTGTAGGGACACGGCAGCCCAACGGGGGAGGGGGAGTGTCAGCTCTTGCAGAGCTTGGCCGAGCGGGTCTGTAGGAATTCTCGGCGGCAGGAAATGGAGGCAAAGTGTGGAACGCAGAGGGCGGCGCTGGAGGAGTCCCGCACAACTCGGAGCAGTCACAGCTTAGAGCTAAGGTAGTGTGGCCGAGCAGTCTAAGGCGCTGGATTAAGGTGCCAGTCTCTTTGGGGGCATGGGTTCGAATCCCACCTTATTGTGGATCTGCAGTAGGACCCCCCTAAATTGGGGAAGGACAACTGTGGAACAATTTTTTTTTAATGTTTTCCGCAGAAATAAATGGATCCCATGGCTTGAAATCACGGCAGGGTGAGCACACTCAGCGAGAATGCCCCTAGGGCAGCATGGCGTCCACAGACAGGACTTCCCAGCAACCCGAGGTGTGGGCTGTGCCCAGGGGCATTTTGTGCACTGTCTCCTTGGTTCTCCGTCCTGTGGGTTACCTCAAAGCAGACACTTATAATAGTGTGTGAGTCATGGCACGCAGAGCAACGGGACTCCGAACCACAGCGGGCAGCCTTGGAGAACGGCTGAAAGCTGCTGAATCGGACTGCGCCCTCGGCGGAAGCTCTGGTGGCTGCTGACTTCGCTGCTGAGATGCTACCGGCTCACCCTCCTGTGGTGCCCAGGAAGCAGGAATTATTACCTTTATCAGATCAATTTAGACATGCATTTTTCTCAAGTCTGGACTTTTTGTTTGGTGACAGGAATTACAAATGGAGTTTTAAATTTGTTTTCCCGTTCAAATGCTTGGCCCAAGCACTGCTCCTTTTCTCTGGATTGTTTCCTTAAGTCCAGGGTTGAAATAAAGCTCACGTTTGCTAATCCAGTGTCTGTAGCATTTACAGTTCTGTTTATAACACAGCAGCTATTAGCTCCAAATATTACCAATCCATATGAATGGCTTTGTAATATGTATCTCCCTAGTCTCCGAAACGAAAAAACAGCGTAAGTTTCGCCGCTAGGAGGCGCGGGTCTGCGCGCCCTGCTCAGCCACAGTCGTGACCGTCCAGGTACCTGGCTGGCGGGCAGAGCCCGTGGGTCCCCTCGCCTAGGCGGACTGCAGCTGGGTCCCAGGGGCAAGTGACGGCGGGCGGGGTCCTGCGCTTCACCCCTAGTAACAGGGACCGAGTGGGGCGGAGGGAAGCGTGGCGCCGCGACCCTGTCCCACGGCCTGGCTTGCGGTGTCGCGGCGCCCCCTGGCCGTGTCCGGGCCGGGAGGGTGGGGTGGGGACAGGTGGGGATCAGTGGGCACACGCTCCGGGTCCTGCTCCGCGCGCAGGCCGGCGGCGAGGGACTCACAGCCCCGCGCACCGCGACACCGATTTCGGCTCGCCGCTGGCCTCACCGCACCCAAGGAGCAGCACGCTGGGAGCGGGCTCACCTGACTGCGGAGCCGTCCAGTTCCGGACGGCCAGACGACGCGGACCGCAGGTCAGATCGGGACGCTCTGGTCCCCGCTGACCCACAGTGTCCCCGACTCGGAGGTACCCGGGGAACTGCAGGGGCGCCTCACAAGCCCGGAGCCGCTGCGAGCCCGGCCCCCTTCGTGTTGCCGGTTACCCTAAGAAGTGAGATGCGGTCACACCCTGCCCCGGCAGGACAAGAGCAAGCCCTACGTGCAGACAAGCAAATGAAGCACACCAGGTAGTTCAGGTTTGGAACGGATGACAATGTGAGGACATAACACGAGCATTTTCAGGAATATGTGCGCAGCATTGCGTTTGCGAGCGCCCAGGCGCCTCCCCGTGAAGTCGCAGCACTCGGACTACCAGACGGACTACATCCTAAGAAAGGCGTAACTGTATTCACCTGTTTTTTGTTTTGTTTTTCTTTGTTACATTTAGTTTGATTTAATTTGGTTTTTTGAGACACAGGATCGCTGCATAGTTCAGGCTGAGCTTTAATCCACATGGTTAGCCTCAAATGTGCAGCAATTTTCCTGCCTCAGCCTTCCAAGTGCTGGGTTTACAGATATGTACCCCTACACCTCACTATATTCACCTGTTGGTTTAGGGATTTGTGTGTGTGTGTGTGTGTGTGTGTGTGTGTGTGTGTGTGTGTGTCTTTTTTGAGACCCGGTCTCCTTATGCAGTTCAGGCTGGCATTGAGCTCCCTTTGTAGCCCAGGCTGGTCTCAAACTCACAATGATCCTCCTGTCTTGCCTCCTGAGTGCTATAGGCATGTGCAGCCATACCTGACTATTCATGTTTTTATACCAAGCCAAAGACAGGGTCTTTGGTGTCCTTTAAAGAAGGCAAAGTTAAGCTCAAACTTATGGATTGGCTGTCCACCTGTGCCTTCGAGTGGCGCTGTCATCCTGGGTTTTCACTGATGTCTGTGACATCAGGAAAGCTGGCCGCAGACTCCATGGAAGGCCAACGCAGGAGGACAGAGGTCATTCACTGCACACCAGCAGCCATGTCGCCACTTTCCTGCACCACACCATGCATGCAGCTCTGGCCTGTCCTTGGGTCCATCATGGCCATCTCAAGGCCTGCGTGTTCCAAAGGC